>NXFV01000284.1:0-126858 GCA_002803225.1 Gamarada debralockiae | reverse complement strand
AGTATGGCCAACCTGGCGTCGACGTTTTGGAATCAAGGCCGGTGGAAGGAGGCCGAAGAGCTACAGGAGCAAGTGATGGAGACGAGTTCGAGGGTGCTTGGCGCGGAGCATCCTTCCACGCTGACTAGCATAGCCAACCTGGCGTCAACGTTTTGGAATCAAGGCCGGTGGAAGGAGGCCGAAGAGCTGGAGGAGCAAGTGATGGAGACGAGTTCGAGGGTGCTTGGCGCGGAGCATCCAGACACGCTGACCAGTATGGCCAACCTGGCGTTGACATACCGGGATCAAGGCCGAGATAAAGAGGCCCTTAAGCTAATGGAGGAATGTGTAATGTTACAGACTAGGATCATAGGTACTAATCACCCTGATACTCTGTCTTCCCGTACAATATTACTTGGATGGAAGACAGAGGAATTAGAGATTGGTGCCTCAGCCGATAAAGACTTGGATGTATAATGACATGATTAGTCAGAATGAATAGAATAATGGCATAAAAATGTCCGCCTATAGTACGGTAGTGCTGTTCAATATCGAGATAGAATAATGATCAAGTCGCTGAAGCCTAAGGCTGTATCATTTACAAGCCACATCCACCAACTGTCACCCTTGCCACATTTAGCCTGAGGCCTCAAAATTAGAAACAGCAAGTATAGCCGAGGCACATTTCGCAAGTTCATAGACCGCCTGATTCTCTTGCGCAAAACTTTACTCCTCTTTAAATAAAAGAAAAACAAATGTTATAAATTAACTTACCTGCTCTTATTTAATATTACTGGAGTTTTAAACTGCGAAAAAAATTCACTAAGACGTAGACAAAACGTGACGTAAAGAAACAAGATACAAAATAAATAGTAATTAAAACACAGTTAATAAGCCTTTACATAAATCCTCTAGAAAGAAAATACCTAGAATTAAATTATAAGAGGTTAAACATAAGGCCAGAGTATTACAAATAGAATAGCTCTATTTTATGTTGAGATATTTGGGATCTAGTCGAATATTCAGTTGTACTACGGGACTTTCGCCTCGCAGGGGATGTCGGTTAATATTTTCAGTCGTTCAGATCGGCATGTTTCATACTGAGGAGCGAGGGACAAATGATGCGAAATATTCAGAGGATCTCTTGGATGATTATTAATCCGCGGGGTATTTATGCCCCGCACATGTGAACGTTGACAGGAGCAAGAATGCAATTTTTGAAATCGAGTAGCTTGTTGGTAATCTTTTTGATGAGTATCATGATCGCCTGCAAGTCTGTAAACGAGCCGTTTCTGTATATCCTATTCTGTCGTGGAAACACACCGTTTGGCTGAACGCCCTGATTCCAAAATGGTGAATTTATAAAACTGGCACCAGCCAGAACAGTCGATCAGATGTAACTATGACATCTCTGAACTCCAGACTCCATCCCACAGAGCTTTTCCATACTGTGCCCAGATACTACTCATCATCCTCGCCATCGAAACCCGCCTCAGAGTCCTCATCCTCATCTTCTGACACATCCTCCATATCCTCATCGCTATCTTGAGCAGCCTTCTCCTTCTCTCTATCCGCTTTTCTCTTGCGATCCTCCTCTCTGCGTCCCTCCTCGAGCATCTTCGCCTTCTCCTCTCTTTGCTTCCTCTGTCCCACAACAAACGCACCAAGTGGTGTTTTCTCCCACTCAAAGCCCTTCAAGAACCCATCCACACCAGCTCTGTTATTCGGCGCAAAATCCACTTTCGCTCTTCTCTCTTCGATAAATTTAGCATTCGCTTCCAATTTCTGGATTAGAAGCACAAATCCCGAATTGATCTTGTTATTCTTGTTCCCAGAGTTCTTGTTGCTGGCATCCTTCAACCAACGTTTTAACATCACTATTACTGGTAGTGTTAGTTCTGGGAACGCGATGGAAGTTGACCACAACACGAAGAATTCGGACAGAAGCTCTGCGAGTTGCTCGCCGACACCATCTTGATAGACTCGTGTGCGGAGATATGATTTCGGTGCCTTGTAATTGGATGCGAAGTCCAGGCTCTTGATTGTGCTGGGCTTTGGAGGCTTCTTCATTTCGTTGGAGCTGAGGACTTCGAGGAGGGCAGATGCGAGCGGAATATATGTTCCTGTTGCTCTTGAGAGACGAAGGAGTGATCGCATCATTTGGAATCGGAGAGGAAAATATGTGGCGGTTGGGATAAGGCGCATGGCTCCCAGTGTGACTTGCACAGTGGGGTAAATCAGGGGCCGAAGTTCCGACTCTTTACCGCTCTCGGCTTCCTTGACTGGACTGCAATGCTCTGAAAGTACGCATGACCAGAAGTCTAATGAGTGTACGTATTGCCAGTTGTATACCGTCTTGTAGGATTCTTTTTGGTTGTTTGTGATGCTGCTTCGGAGATGGATGGCCAATTGGCGAATGAATGTGAAGCCGGTGGTATACCCTACACTTTGATCGATGCCCCAAAGCTCGGCGGCAGAGTTTTTCATGAGGTTTATTCCTTGGATTGTGTGGATTGTTGTATTTCTGCTGCCTTTGATCAGGCCTTGGTAAACGGTTTTGAAGACTGCCTCTCGTAGTCCTGGGTCTCCAATCACAGCCAGACGTCGGATGACCAAGAAAGCTGTGATTCGTGTTGCTTCGGAGCTTGAAGTGTCTGACCAGATTTCGACGACTGACTTGACAATGTTTTTGAGAACTTTCTTGAAGGACAGCAGGTAGGGCAGGAGCAGAGTGATCGAGGAGAGAGTGAGTTTGAGTGTAGCAGGGTCAGAGAGCGTCATCAGGAGGTGGTGAACCGAGGATGTGTGCGATTTCAGTAGAGGTGTGAGAGTTCTGAACTTCTTCGTATCCGTCGGGACTCTGACTTTGCCAGCAGCGCTCTCCTTGACAGGAATGTGATGCTTGAGGACTTCGGGAACATGCTTGAGCGTGGTGAGGAGTAAATCGTGGTAGACGTCCGGACTTGAGATGGTGTACTTGTATTCTTTCCCATCATCCTCGTTCACATGAGCGGCCGCTCGGAATGCCAGTACCACTTGTCGCATAGCACGTAACGAATATTGTTCTTCCATAGCCTTTCTCCATTTTGTGACCATAGCTTTCGTGAGCTCTGCGGAGTCCTCAGCCTCCTCTTCTGATTCTTCGTCCTCCTCTACCACGGCCCTTTTCGACTTCTTTTGTTTCTTTTTCTTTGGTTGCTCCTCTGCATCGCTGGCACTTAAATCGTCTACCTCTGCCAGATCGACATCCTCATCAAAATCCAAGGCTTGGGGGTCGTTCTCCTTCAGATATTTGTAGAATTCCGGATCCTTCTCTGCCAAAGCATCCATGGCTTCTTTGCTCATTCCAGCCTCGTCCTCCGCATCGCTTCGCTCCTCGCTATCACTCAACACCGGCTCTTCACCAAAGGACACCTCCGAATCATCATTGTCCTTCTCCTCGGGCTCATCTCTCTTTCTCTTTCCCAATTTCTCCTTGGCATCCTTCTTCGATTTCTTCGCCAGCTTCAACTTCTCGGGGATTTCGAATCCACCTTGAAAGAAGTCATCCACGTTCATCTCCGCAAATTTATCGGCCTTAGCACCCCCATTGGTTTTCGATTGGCTCTCCTCCTCTCCATCCTTTCCTTTCCCCAAGAACTCGGCATCCTTCGCATTCCGTGCCTGTCGTTTCGCCTTAATCTGCTGTCGTTGCTTGATCTTCGCACCCTCTTTTCGTTTCTCGAGAGTATCCTTCAGATGGTTCTTCTCGAATTTCCGGGTAGATTTTTTGGTGCTTTTCGCCATTGTTGTTGAGTTGCGATTTAGCAGATGCTGTTTTGCCCTTCGAAAAAAAAGTTGATTTCTTAACTTTTTTGGCAGCTATCATTGAGGCCTAAGCCTGTTCTGGTGGTGATGAGGGCGGTGTATGGGGCTAGCGTGGCAGAATCCAGGGTACGACTTCTTCCCCACCAGGCATCACGATACTGCTCTCCATCAACTACACAACACAGCTTGCAATTATGTATCAAACACGCCAGGCCTATGCGCCAACACCACATAGTTATGTCCCTAACACATCACTCTCAGCGACCATAAATCTCGACGAAGTAGATCCTCCCTCCTACCTTAATCCCAGCCCCTCTCTAAGCCATCTAACGTCAAGCAGGAAGTCAAGCTCGCCGAAACCCGCGCAGAACGCGATCTCCAAGACTCTTTGGCCGAAGTCTTCAGCATAATAATAACCCTCGATGAGCTCGAGAAAGCCTACCTCAAAGATGCGATTTCAGAGAGTGATTACACGGAGATTTGCGATCGGTTGTTGAAGCAGTATAAGGCTATCCTCACAGATGAGGCAGTTGCGAGGGCGTTTGTGGATTTGGAGACTTTTAAGAACGAATGGGAGGTACGTATTCCTGATTTTGTTTTTGAAGGGTTGAGAATGCGGATGAGGAGCTGATAAGGAGTGATGGAAATGCAGATGGAAGTACCTCGCGCGACAGAACGAATTCGAATTGGACTCCCCAGCACTGTGACAGCGCCTTCCATTAATACATCCACGACATCAAACGGGGGCGGAATGAACGGCACGTTGATCCTGGAAGCTACGCAAGACTTTATTACGTTCCTAGACGCATTGAAGCTGGGCTTGTTGGCAAAGGATCAGTTGCATCCACTCCTATCGGATGTTATACAGAGCGTGAATAAGGTTACGGATAGGGATTTTGGGGGGAGAGGAAAGATTGTACAGTGGTTGATTGCGCTCAATCAGATGAAAGCTACGGAGGAATTGAGCCAGGATCAGAGAAGGGAGCTGGAGCTCGATATGAATTCTGCGTATCAGGGGTTCAAGGCTACGCTGAAATGAGGACGGGATGGCTGATGAGATATGATGATTATGGCATAGCATGGCGTTGGATGTAATTTTGGCATAATTGCGGCGAGGTTGCTGTAAGCATGGGTTTTGAGTCCAGCCACTGAGTGGGTTGGGCTTTTGCACGGTTCTAAAGTATGATATGATACTTGTGATGGGCACAAGGAAGAGGACTGATCCTAATAGAGTGTTGATTTCTGGGCCTCTCCGCAAGAAGTATCCTTTGAGAAGGAAGAAGTGAGTGATGAGCTCCAGTGGCTCATAATGTGTCATGATGAAGGATCCCAAACCCATCCAACCTCCAATAGGCCACTTCATGCAAACTTTTCCATCCCTGCAAGGCTTCCTTCATCATACCAAGAAGGTCCAAAAACTAGGATAGACGAACTCATCCTCGAAAATCCTCCTAACCTGCTCCAGGACAAACTTCTCCACCTTGCCCACATTTTTCAGGACCTGCTTTCCGTTCTCTCTCTTCCCAATTTCGCTCTCTACTTTGATCTCATGCAGTAGGCCTCCCATCTTCATGCTTCCCCTTACTCTATGTGCATCACCCTCTCCATCCCCGCCATCCGATCCCACAGCTGCATAAGCATCCTCCGGACTCAGAAAACAGAAATGTGCCCTCTTGCGAATGTAAGCCAACACTGCGACACCATCGAAGGATAGACCTGTAATGTTGAGCTTGACAGGTATACCCACGAAGGAAGGCATCGGATAATCGAGTAATATCTCAGCTGTCAAAGACAACTTTACGTCCCCTGAATACCGTACTCTGAAAACAGTCTGTAGGTCTTCAACCCTCGGCTCTCGAAAGCGTTTCGGCGGGGACGTAGGTTCTTCTTCCTCCTGATCCGACAACACCCCATCTCTAGTCTGCGGTCTCGTAGTAGGCGTAGCACTCGTTGCTAACGTCGATACACTTGCTTTCTCCCTCAGTGCTTTCGCTTGCTGTGCTGCATCTCCTGTTTGTGGAGGCGTGATCGAACTCCCGCTCGCCGTATGACGATGGCTTCTCCCCATGGCTGAAGGAATAGAAGCATAATCCGGCCATCCATTTGGTAAATGTGCGCCTGCTACAGCCGCAAGTGGCGTCTGTGTCCCCGAAAGGCCTGTGGCGAGTTGAGAGTGGAAATAATTGAGGTTTGACGTCCCGCCTGGGATTCCAGGTGTGCTGACTCCAAGGAACGGACTTCCCATATCCCCACCTGGGCTCTGCATATTCCTTGAGCCTGGTAACTGCGTATCAATATACGGCGGCAAATCCGTCTTTCTTTCCCCATTCCCATCGGTCCTCGCAACCCTCTCCACCCTTCTCCTCTCCCTCAACCCTTCCTCCCTATCTCTCAATCCTCCCTTCCATCTATCCTCCCTCCCGTCCTCATAATCCTCATCATCATACTCATCCTCCTCATTCACCTCATAGAAATCCGCAAGCGGATCACAGATATCCTTGATTTCGATCTCTGGGGGGATGGAACCGAATTCGAATTCGTGGACTTTCACGGACTTGATGAAGCGGGGGAGGGGCACAGACTGGAATTTGTCGTGGATGAAATCGCGGATTGAGAGGGAGAGGGCCAAGCCGTCGGGGCCGGTAGTTAGGGTGCTCCAGTTTAGATCGATTGACATGATGAGGGGAGACGTGGTATGCGGATTCTCAGTGAGGGGAGGTGGGATCACCTGACGGGATGGGGGAGTGCTTGGGCATGGACATTGGGAGGTTGACCTTTAATACGCCCGATTGGATTGTATGTCTTAGGTGGTGCAGAATGCAAAATCATAGAGTTTGTTTTGGTGGTTGGTTTATGAATGAATTTAGTGGTGGAGTGCCGTAGTTTGAGGGTTTTCGATACAGTGTCAGGCACGGAGCTAGTATAAATCACGTGAATTCCATAATCTCACACCCAGATATTATGGCAAAGCAGCACTGGCATCTTCTCGGAAACTCTATCAACCTCACTTCTCCACATTCTCCGGAAACTCAAAAAATTCACCATTTGCTCTTGCAGTTGCTGCTCGTTGAGATAAGGAGAGCATGGGTCACTATAGAAATCCTATTTCTCATCAAAAAAAAAACAAGGGGGGGGGGCCTCTAGAAAGGCAGAAAGTTAGTAAACGACTCCTCGACGCGGCCCTTTGGCCTTTTCCAAAGCCAGAAAGTTTCTTCCTCTGCTTATCGCGTTCCAAACATTTTACTTTCAGTCTGTATCCTTTTATCCCAACTCTCTCCCGGTATTGCTTCCCAGCAGCTCCAGCAAGGTCCTCAACAGCTGCCAAGTCGCAATCAGAGAGCAATCTTCGAAAATCCTGGTACTGAGGTCTCCGAACGGATTTCCAGCCTTCAAGAACCCTTGCGTCTAGTCCTCAAATACCCACATGTCTGGGTGGTGGGATCTTGGAAAGGTGCGCTATTTTCAAGTTTTTGATGCTGATTATCATCAAGAACAAGCTGGTCTTCAAGAAGACGAAGATGATGCACCCTCAGAAACTTAAACAACAACCTTTACTCCTGATCCATCGATCGAATGATACCCAACTTTCCTCGCAAGCTCATTTCACTCTCGCTGTCGTGACGGAGAAACTTCGCATTTTGGATGAAATAATCAAGTGGACATCGCCACGTCGATAAGAGATGCTATTTTCCGGTCTCAAGACTACGCATCTCAACTATAGACCTCGATTCATCATAGAGGGAATGCAACGATGTCGTTGAATGATCTTGATTATGGAACAAGGAGTAGCGTCGAATTGGGGCCTTTCGTCACCAGAGTCTTCACTTTGATGGACCAAAATGGATTCATTTGGGTGAAAACTTTAGAAACGAAATGTATGGTCTCCTCGGACATATTAGGTAATTTACTGAACTTCAACTTAGATTTTGGAAATCTCATTGCCTCTAAAAGAGTACTTTGCCATGCCCTTCATGATATCCTTCCTCGTGGTCAATGTCTGGTTGAATCGACGTAAAGTCTCCGCAGGGACGAAAAACAAGACACCTCTCACATGTCGACACACTCTCTGTCGGCGCCCGATATACCCACCATATCATTATCTCCCTTCGTTCCACCTAGGAATACGCCTAAGAGGATTTTCTGTGATTCGCTATTTCCTCATACCAAGTTCCAACGCTCAGAACATGGTCCTTAACCCAAAGTGCCCAACTGCGATCGGCCGCCTGATATTTCCATTCGCAAAATATTCCATTGGGATGTCGCTTTATGCCTAGTCGTCATACGGCATATCACGTGGAAGGCACAGAGGAATGGTCTTCGCCCTTTTATTTGCTTTTGCTCAAGGGATGTACATGCACCTACACGCTCCTGCGCCTCTTCCGTCTACTTGCAAGGATCGGCAGCCACCACAACAGCTTGTATCACCTCCGCACGACATCATACAGCCAAATCACTTCATCTATTGATGCAGAGCAAGACACTTCCTTCCTCACGGCCACCGGCTGGGCTGATCATTCGCTGTCTGCATGCAACACATCAGCCAAAGGTTGGCGTATGAGTTGGCAGCCTTCAGATTATTCCACTATCATTTCAAGATTTACGCGCCGCTGCCGCACGCTTAATCATATGATTACACACCAATCTATTCACACGCTACATCTCCTTCCTTATTGTCTAATTTGATTGGTCTCATTACCAACAGTCCAAACCCTCAAACTCAGTGCCGGCATCCTCGCTCATTTACCGGAGCACCAGTCGGATGTATTTTCGACTGTCTTGGACTCATATCCATTCCAAATCATTATAGCTACTTTAGATATTCCAACAATTCGGCAATTCCGACTCGAGGAAAATCTGGCATCACAATGCAGTCGCTATGGCAGACCCTATCCAACATTCACCTACACATTCCTTGTTCATCTGCAGACAAACACTAAAGTGGAAAGAACCCTTTACAATTCCAACAATATCCTTTCTGGTGTGGCACATCTATGCAGCCTCATCACATGATTATCCAAGCATGTGGCATGGATGATGCATAAAGCAGGGGTAAAACACCTCTGAGGAACATCAAGCATTCTTTTCTGTTGAAACTTGATTTCAAAGCTCCAACATTCAATATCACCAGTCTTATCATAACAGACTCTCGTCCCGGCCGTATATTAGCCGCAGCACGGCTGATAATCTGCGGGCCAATGCAGAGACGGGTCAGCCCGCTCCATGCTGCACTCTTGCGGCGCCGAGGTACCCTGCCTGAGGCAAACGTACCCCTCGACCAATCTGCAAGCCCCCATCTCCCACATCTTGCCACCATCAGTTGTCATCCTGCAGCATCTAGCAATCCTTGCCGCCTTCCGGAGCAAATCTTGAGCAACTTTCGGCGCATATAGAATGTTGGTGCCTAAAGGTGCAGATGCTCAATCGAGACTCCAGCAACAGAACTCGAGACAATCGGCAGATCAAACAGCAGACTATGCCGCATGATCCTCATCTCTGCGATCACAAGCTCACACACAAAGCTGCGCCGCAACAGATATTGACCTTGCTGAAATTTCGACTGAGTTGAGTATGGGAGCGAAAATTACGCCAGAGCAGACCCTCCACCTCCCACTACTGCTCCTGGCCTAAGCTTCTAACCCCGGAACTCCAAAATATGATGTATGCCTACACCAGTCCTGTGATGAACTTTACAACAGAGAGGCAACAGATGCACTGACGCAGCCTCCTAACATTTCCCCACCCATTAACTCCGGCAAATGCTCAGGGGCTCCTCTTGTTCTCCGGTTCGCATTTCGTGAGGGAGACCTCTGCCAGGTGCTGGGCGTGCCTACTGCCTGCGGAGTATGGGGAATCCTATCCACTGCGTCTGGTCAGAAATCTTGAAGATATGCAACATCAGATTGCTCACTAACTATCCTGCGTCGCAATTTTCGCATGGATAATCCACCGTTTCACGGACATCTCTAACTTGGCAGCGACGATGTGGGTCTGCTGCTTTCTTCGCGCATATTACAATTGCAGATGTTATTGTATGGTAACAACCAGGCGAGTTATGGAAAGTAATATATCTTCTGCACATGGTCGCTGGATGGTGGGGTTGACTTGGTCCGAGCTTCTTGAATCGTATGTCGGTTTCGGCCTTGACTCGATCTGCGACAACAAGCCGTTATTAACCTTACAACAAACATTGAACGTGTCGCAGGCTCCTAAGCTCAGGGGAATGGAAACTTTCAGCTTACCTGGGGCTTTGGCTAAGTCGGTGAATTTGATGAGGCTAATGGCGCTGGATGATGCTACCTGGAGGCTTTTGACTTGAACGGATTTCGAGTTGCGGCGCCGTGACGATTGGATTCGTATGTTACCTCTTCGACCTCCAAAATCATCAGCGACGGCAGGATGCTTTTATAGGCCGTCACACCATTCCCAAGGATATGGGTTCAGCGTCGGTTCAGTTAATTTGATGAGTTGCAAGTTGTTTGCCATGCCTCATGAGATGTTGGAACACGGTGGCGACCCTGAAGAGTAGATATGCCTGTCTACAAGCTGCGTGCGTCCTTGTTGGTCGTTTGCTATCCGGATGGATGCGATGACTTAAGTTGGAGATTTTGCTTGCAGCTATGGAGGAATGGGGCAAGGCTCTCCCAGTCCAACAAGTGGCCGCAATCCGCGCCCGAACTGCTGTTGGCTAAAGGCAGGATTTGAGAAGCACATAATCTGGTAGGGCAGGCAAGGGCCTTCCTCAATGCTGACAAGGAATGCAGCGCACCATCAATTGCAGATTCAGGTGGCTCACATGGACACCCTCAGTTGGCCTGTGGAGGAGAATGTGGACAGGAGATGATCCACCGGAAGCGCAAGGTTACAAGGAGCGAGAAACGAGCTAAGGAAGGGACTAAACTCCAACCTCCATTTGGGCAAGCACACGCTATGATATGATCCACTATTTCGCGTAAGATAGCTCAGATACTCAGATAGGGCCTAGTAAAACGCGGCGCTTCGAAATTAGCTTCGAGGGGCTGTTACAGGGTTGCAACCTCAGCAGCGGAGAGGTGCGACGGCAGTGGAGACGAAGCCAATTGAAATGGCGACAATCCGATAGGAGTTCGCGGCTCACAGCATAGCCGTACACGGGGTTGCCGTGTGCCATACTGGGCCGTTTGATCTCGAAATTACATTAAACTGTCTTCGCTCAGGCATTTTCGAAGCAGCGTTGTGACTTACGGTGTTGGGTTATGGTTCGTACGCGGGGTTTTGATGAGGCAAGCCGCAAGTCCGTGTTCGGCAGACGAACACATGAGGCGCATGAGATCGAGGTTTACAAAGCCAACGCCCCAAGGGATTTAATGTTGGCGTAATCTTCGCCAAGGTCGACTGCCGCTGTACTTGTGGGCCGTGGAGACATCGAGACCTATCATCAACGACTTTTGCTTTCTCAACGGCTGCCTCGTGCAACTCTCTCACCCTACTGGAGACTTTCCGTGTGCAGCTGGCCGGACATTAATCCGTGCATGATCTCTTACATTTCACATTCATTGGCGAACCGGCACCCTGTAAATGTGGTCTCGCGGCAACACCTAATGTGTCGATATCTGCAGTTTTTATTTCACTTATCAAGAAGCCGGTCCGTCCTTATCGGCGGATGGTGAATCCTCCATCTAACGAGGATACTTTACCCATACGACATCAGCGGAATATCCCCTCCTCCCTAACAGATCCTGTGGCCTTGCGATCATTTGAAATACCAACAAAATTTTCGTCACTTTCTGGAGCAACCGCATAAACCATTCGCAAGATGATCTGCGGAGGTGACCGAAGCTCCTGAATGGGAAGGACGATTCCTTCCCGACGCAGTTGGTCTTTCTTCACCCAGAAAGAAAGCGCTAGATCACATAGCTGAGACTTATGAGTTGGCTGACGGGATATCGAAATCCATACGAAGTCATCTTAAAGAAAAATTGTCTTGGATGTGCGATTTTCCACTTTCCCCACCACACTAAAGTACCCCTCCAACCATGTGGTATCCCTCAGGGGTTCCGAAGCCCTGACCCTTGGTCATCCATAACTGAAATTCAGACAATCTAAAGAAATTTCCGTGAAGGGCACAAAACCGTTTTCTGCAGGGTCCCGACGTCATGCTATTTTGGCTACGGATCTGTACAGATAGGAGCGAACATGTCAGCTGCAAGCCTTGCAAAGTTTGAAATCAATCAATAATAGTAAAGTAATAGCTAACTTGACAGAGATTGGACGGCAAAAATTGAAAGACAAACTCCAATGAAAAAGGAGAGAGGTCACCCATTTTTTTTAATTCGACGGTCGTACATCCCATCAATCATGATCCACCCTCGATAAGAAAAATGTGATGGAGAAAGCGAGAAAGAGCTAACGGTCCAGGCTAGCGAATTGCAGCGGCATAATAAGCGCCACTTGGATACGATACAGGGGGGCCTCTGCGACATATCGAAAGGAGAGAGGAAAATTCTTACCTCCCAGCTTTGACACCTTGCAAATGCGCGTCAAAATTGGTAGAAGTGAAAGCAATCACGGAGAAATTACTTTAACAGATCATAGAGTACGTAGTACGAACGAGTTGTGATGTGACACAGCCGCCGCATATCTCACCTTGCCTGTCAAGCCTCATATGAGCCGGACTCCGAGAGAGATCTCGAGATGGGAGATGGGGCGGTTTTGTGGCGCAAACCTCTTCGAACCAGTACGACGCAAGATTTGACGTTGTTCTTTGCGATTGGTCTCTGAAGATACGTTTTCATGGCCAAGACCTCGATGGATGCACGAGCGCCTTCAAGACATGGACAGATCGTTGATATGCACGGATCTCTACGGCCTCAAGAAAAAGGCAGGCAGGTGTTCCTGGCGGGTAACAAAACCTGCAAAGCCGGGAGCGTTGCAGTTGGCCCGAAGATGAATCATCACAGCAAATATGTGAAGGACAACACATGGGAAACTGCGTGTGAACTTCGGAGATGTCGACACTTTCAAATGAAGATCGGGTGTGGAAATAGCCCAGAATCATGTCATCCGCTGCAGAAAGAAACATGAAATGCAGGTCTCCCATGTCGGACCGAATCTCCAGCAACAGCCACCCAATCTCCCTGAAACATCCGGTATTAATAACAGCTGCTCCGGGCCCCCCGACGGCATTCAGAAAACTTTCCAACATCGACGTGGCCGCCAATATGCAGCCGAAATTGTTCTGGGATCCCGAACAGTCACGTGAGTCAGTCCGCAATCAGGGGGCGGACGCAAGTTTGAATGATTCAGACGGCAGAGCCTCTTGAGGACTTTTGGTTGTCTTAGAAGGTTTGGTTGTTGGAAGATCTTTAGGAATCATGTCGCAGCTTACGTCCTCGTTCTTGCAGTCCAACAACCAACAACCAACATTTGTACAACTACCGATACGAGGAGTTTCTTCGTGCATTTCTGCAGCAAACCCCGCATGTTGCTTTCAACGCCGCGAACAGAGACCAACTTCTCCATTTCCTCACTTTCACAGGAATCCATTCTTCGCCAGGCTGATATCGCTCATATTAGTTATCGGTTCATAACTAGTTTTGGACGTCTCCTTAATCCTTCAACCGTTTTCATACCGATTAACAGCCCAGAACCTCGGCATTGAGATTGATTATCGATAACGATTGGCGCCCACCCCAATCACATCGGGAGTTCAAGGTTTCGCTACCCCGGATTTGTGGAGGTACCTAGGTTTAACGACATTCCAGCTTGCTACCCTCGAGCACGACGACGAAGAGGCAGAGCGGAAGCAATCACCAGTGGCGTTATTCGTGGAGTGATTGAAAAGCACGAATCACTCGGTAGGGGCCGGACGTCACTCCACCATGCAATGTTTGCAACGATGATTATGATGATGCTCAGCCCAGGACATGGTCTTTCGCCGCGTGATCAGCATCAAATCGTTTCTACTCTCTTCATAACAGCTGACAATGCTGTGACACTTCTTCAGCGGCACATGTTAGAGCTAAGGCCAGTCAACAATGGTTGGCTCATGCGCTGTGCGGTTAGAGATGGGCATCCTCGGATAAAATAAAAACATGGTTGTGGGTCGACACCACCACACCCCCTTCCCTCAGCCTGCCTGACCTCGCATGGGGGTCTGCGTTCAAGGTGCTTCCGGATTCTTTTCTTGTGCCTGCCTAGCTACCCAATGATGCGGCGATTGACAGATCGTCCCGTACCTAGGGAAGGCTATTATTTTCGTGGGCAGCTTGTTCCTTTACCCCATTAGGAAATCCAGCTTCAGCATCGTCATCTCTTGTATCTCCTCTTCTTTATATCAGTATCTCTTTGCCTGTTTCCTTTGATCTGTGCGAAATATTTGGTTTTCATTTTTCAAAGTGAAAATATTACTGTCGCGATTACATACTCGTACCTTTGCTGTTTGGGGTCACAGGACGAATCCTTCTCACACGTGCATCAAAGTCGCATAACTGGGCGTTTGACCCACCACTCGAGTCATTACGAAGCATTTGCCCCCCACGACACCGACATTTCCAACAGAATCAGCTCTGAAAAGTCTCTTGAGATAAAAAGGACACCTCCAATTCCAACTTCAAAAGTTTCTCCTACAAATAATCTCAGCTCAATCCCTCAGAGGCAAGCAAACATTCATCTCACGAACCGAATTTATAACCACAACTTCCAGTCCTTTGCGGTACAACAAGCTCGCAAATTCAACCAACCTCAGTCTCCACTCCCAAAATCGCAGAAATGCCATCCTTCCAATTCCTCTCCCTTGCCCCCGCAACCAGCGCTTCCTACCCCTCCACACCTCTCACCAAGTCCCCCGTCCAAGCACCTGTCAATCCCGCCGCGACCGAAGAGGTCAATGTCGAGCTTCTGAAGTCACGACGAAGCTCCAGCTTGAGCTCTGATACCAGTGGCAAGTTACGCTTCTTGAAATTGGGGCCTGTTCATTACGGCAAGGGTGATGGGCTTGGTGATTGGAGCGATGCGGTTGTTGCTGAGTAGAGGGTACTTGGCACATGGGTGCATGGAGCCTTTGGTGAACGCACAGGGTTAAGAGTATAATTGGGTGAATGGGGAGACTGTCAGCATGAATAACGAATCCGGGCAAAAGCATGTGATGATGGCGGGATCACCGGAGTTTGAATTGTCACGAGCAGAGGAAGCTTTGGGATTACGCACGGCGTCTGCTATAGACTGGTCTTTGGGTTTCTGGGCTGAATCGAATATAGGAAAAGGGAGACGAAACGGAAATGTCGAAAGGTTTTTACTCGCTGGGGCGAGTTGGTTTTAACCACTTATGACATTTGGGATTGGCTGGTTTTATACATACTGGATTGCTAGGTAGTAATATGAACCATTGCGGCCGTTACCATCATATCTTCACTTCTCATCAATGATCTTGGCGACCCTCCGTACATGATTATTGAAACCCGCCTTTCGACTTTTAGATCACGTGCCATCGTTTCTCTTCGATTGAGCGAATGGGAGAAGAATTGGTCTACCTTCGAGGGGTCACAGTTTTGTACTATCCAGATCATCCAAGGGAAATTCACGGACATTTCACAAGACACAGCGCTTTAATCTTGTCTCCCCGCTGCCATCATTGGGGCAGAAACCTTGGGTGAATCCACTTTTTGCTCAAGAAACAGCAGGGGAAGCTGAAGCCCTTTCCACGTTGAGATTTTTCATTCCGGCGACACTCCTTCAGAAAACGGCTTGCAAGGTTTCCTTAAAAGAGATGCCGCTGGCTTCCAATTCCGGCCCAAACAATCGCAACAACCAATTTATCACTGGAACATGGCGGATGACAGATAATGAGGAGAGGTAAGAAAGGGAGAAACATCCGCAATTACGTGCTCAGTGCGTAACACGAAGTCAGCCGGGTCGGCCTCTCCTGGGATCATTGAAGCACACATCTATCGATATCTTCGATGGATGTCAACAGCGAATATTGCGATCGACAGCGAACGAATGACACTCCTCTCACCACCAATCTGCTACGTATTGCGCCGGAGAACGAGATGGCGAGATATAAGTGCTTGGGAATCTTCTCTCAGCGAATCTGTAGTCACGAGGACGTCCTTGGATCATAAATCACCATCTCGATTCCACCGAGTTACTTGTTGTACTTCGATGCCACCTCGAGAACAAATATATGGCCCATCCATGTTTATTAATAAATTTCCTGCAATGGTTCCTCCCAGCGTGAATTGTGGGGGTTGGCGGCCATATGTAGAGCCTGGCAGCATCTCAAAGCGTACAAATAACGGGTTCTGAGACAGAAATAAAATTTCAATCCTAGCCCACTTCCTCGCAGGAAGTACCTCCCAAGGTGTTCAAGTATTCTCTCCAGCCCATCCTCAAAATGGCCCTTCTCAGCGAAGATCATGCCCCTCCCTCAGATAAATCGCCAGCTGATGCCGTTCAGAAAACTTCGACAGTCTCTTCAACCCCCTCCAAAGCACTACCGCCTGCGTTACCGGAACCTGGGGATCGTCCTCACCATGCAGAATCAATAAGGCGTCTCGACGTCATTCAAACTCCTCACTGGAATTGAATGAACCATCCTTCGTCCCACAGTTTGTAGTAAGTTCTGCGGCTCTGCGCATCAAGATGCGAGTCCAGACATCCAGAATTGGAACTCGGGAGTCTGGCTGGTCCCGGCGAGAGATGAGAAGTCTGATGCGCTGGACCAGGTGATACGGCCTTTGTATTTGTCATTCGTGATCGATGCTCCTAATGCCGCCAGATATCCCCCTGAGCTGTGGCCTGCGAGTGCGACGCGACCAGGATCAGCAGGCTTGAGATCAATTCAGCGGTTTATCACGCTGTCGCAATCGGACCAAGACTCTGTGATCAGCTTTAAGCCAGAAACACAAGCGAATGCAGAGCCACGACCAGAGCTTCCGCGATAGTTGGAGGAGAGGACGAGGTACCCATGTGAGGTGGGGAAGAGTTGCAGGCGGAATTTGTCGAGTTGGAAGTCTGGCATGCATGGTGCGGAAATAGGGACCGCTGTGAATGAGGAAAATGGTTGGGAAGGGGGCTGAGTCTGGTCCGTGGGAAGGAGGATATGTGATTGTGCATTGGAGCTTGGTGCCATCCATTATTTTCCCACTCCAACAAAGAGGCAGGAGTAGTTTTCGAAAGTAAAGTTTCGGCTGCTATTATGAGAGGTGATCCAAATCTCCTCTGGTTGGCGATGTATCGCTGAGCTCTTGATGAGAGCTATCTTAAATGTGCCATCGGACAGTCTTTGGATATCCCAGCAGCCGCTTGCAGTAGATAATGCATTGTCGTGCAGATCTAGTAGCGTTCTGCTGTGTTTTCATCCCTTCCAAAGCTCAACAACAGTGGCCATACCACGCTGGACCGGGATTACGACCAGACTGTCAAAGTGGAAGTCAATCATAGAAGCTGGGTTGTCAGTATTCCCACCTCCACGGACTGGAGAATCGAATTTTGAATAGTTCAATTGTTTTGACCGATTCAAATGCAATACCTGAGCCCGGGGTGTATGGATGAAACCATTTCCAGTGTATGTATTACTCGCCGCAGGTGAGGGATTTAGTAGATCAGGCTTCGCATCCAAGGAGTGCCAGTGCGTTGCCATTCCATCCATCGGCCTGTACAAGGGGTCATACTTGGACACATCGCCAATCTCGGTTGGTCACGGAAATAAAACTCTGCCTTTCCCAAGGGCTCAGACTTTGATTAAGGCGTCCAATGCAGCGACTTAAGCTCGTATATTCGACGCTAGTGATGCAAACGCTAATGAACTTCGCATCAGAATGCATTGAAGACTCGCGATACCGGGCTTAATTTCCTGGCTAGTTGTAGAATAGTAGTTCCTAGCCATCTAGGGACCAGACAAAACCGTGGGCATGATTTAAGTCATTGGCAGGACCCAAGGTGCGGACTTCTCCCATAGCAAAGGCATACGTGCGAAGCCTTTGAAGCCTCCTCTCGTTGTCGTTAATTTTGATGTGATTCGCATCTCTCTCTCTCTCTCGATACCTCATCAGCACTTGCGAAAGCCACATGCTCGCCGTTAGGGGAGACGATGAACAAATTGACAGGTTGGCTGTTGTGTTTCCCACAGAATAGAGCCCCGGGTCTGCTTTCCCCAGCGATATCGACAAAGTGAAGTTGTACAGGTCGCCAGGGTTAATGAATGTCTGTTACATATACGATCATATGCCCATGAGGATGAAATTATGGGGAGCTTGGTTGTCCGCTGCCGAAGTCAACGGACGCACACTCCGCGGATTATCCGTCTCTGCAATCCGGATTGAAGCTGACGCCGTTGAACTTTTATCTGCGTTGCAGATGGTTTGACAGATATAGACGACTTTCAAGCAACGGAGTAATACCAGAAAATTGGATCGAGAATGATACCTGCTCAAGTTTGATGGGTCCCGTGGAGGAAGACATTATTCTCTTGGCATTCCATATTGGTTCTCAAGCAGTTCCATGCCACCAAACTATCGTAAATTGGGCGTCGTACTGTGAGGTTCTGCGGTGTGGGGTAAATTCCTGGTCGTGCCGCAATCCGTCAGCCTCAAGCAGCGAACCCTCCTGCTTGATCAATAAATCACATGAACTATTCCGAATCAGGAGGAAATTCAAGTCTGCAACAGTTGCGAGTAAAAAGCAGAACCGGGATATCCGGACAGAGAGAAGAACCGGGTACATTGCCGAGCGTTCAGATATGATGAGTGATTCGGAGATTGACTGCCCATACTACTTGCTTCCGGACCAGAGATAACTCGTAAATTAACTGGATATCATTCTGGGCCAACACCTTACTTAATTTGGAGATCTGGATACGTCTTAGATCGCAAAGTTCATTCGTACTTGGGGAGATAGCAGTATGAAACCCCGTTGCCTACTTCCATTTTCAACCAACAGTAGAGGTCCCCCATGAATCACCCGTTTCATGAGATCGTGGGAGTCGTCGAGGCAAGATGCGCCATTGTCGGCACAGCCTTGACACATATGAAAGCCGCCATCGTGGCAAGTACTGCAGTGATAACAAAACTCCGTGATATCAATGTAATAGTCGCAAACATCGCAAAATATATCCGGCCCGGAGTCTGGGTCTTCGGTGAGCCAATCTACCCGCTGGTTCATAGCTTCTGCCTCAGCGGTCCGCCCCAGCTTGTCGTATATCTTGGCTAGCTTAGATGCGACTTGGACCGTCAATTTATCATACTCTCCGAGTGTATGCTCGTAGCCTTTTAAGGCCAGACTGTACATTGTCTCAGCATCAGTGAGCCTTCCTTGAGCACTGTAAAACTGACCCAGGCCAGTGGCAGTAAGTGACGTCGAGAGGCTCTCGGGCCCAAATGAAGCTTTCCCTTCTAGAGCCTTTTGATAGCATTTTTCCGCGCAGTCCATCTTCCCTTGCTGATATAAAACCACACCAAGGTTGTAATATGTGCTCAATCATCGGGTACCGTATAGGACAACGTCTTCAAACCCTGTTACTGCTCGACGGTAAATGGATTCGGCCTCGGCAAATCTCCCTTGATCGGAGTACAGCAATCCTATATCGTACACTATATCAAGAGTCTCAGGATGCTCTGGTCCAAGGGTTATTTCTGCCCCCTCCAATACCTTCTTGTAGATGTACCCTGCCTATACCAGCTTGTGTTGTTTGAAGTAGAAAATTCCTATATTGTGCATTGCCTGGAGAGTTGATTGGTGTGTTGGGCCTAACAGCTTTTCTTTTTCTGCCAGCACCCCTTGAACGTTGTTTCTGCCTCAGCATACTTCCCTCGATCAGATAGTACAGTGGTAAGATTGCTTGCCGTGTCAAGTGTTGTTGCATGCTCCGAACAGAGAATTTCATCATGTATCTGAAGTACTTCCTTAATTCGTCAAAAGCTTTTCGCAAATGTGTGTGCTCCCAATCGTAGTTTCCAACCTTGACCAAAACGCTCGCGCGTTCAAGATGGCAAACCTTCTTGTCCGATGTGTAAACAAGAACGGCTCGAGCATGAGAAACGATTGACCTCGGTATTGTCCAGTGTCCATGACCACGAAGTTGTGGACAATTTCGTAAAACGACGGTTATTGCTGCTTCCTGATATTTCTGTGCCGACTTCTGGTGTTCGAGCCACTTTTTGTACCGAGCACTGCACTAAACGGTGCATACTGAAGAAGGAAGACTTCCTTTCTTCGGTGATCAAAGAAAAAGCCTTTAACTTCTGGATCGTTGTAATTAGTTGAAGGTCTGATTCTCTGTCTTCTTTCAACAGAAACATAGGAATTGCCTGTGGGTTCATCATAGCCATGAGAGAAAGTTATTCGGCGGCACGAAAGTCTTGCTTCAAGATTTGGCCGAAAGATATCTTCCAGTCTGGAACACAGAATTTTGGAGCTCGTAGTCTCGACTTGGATCGTGGATACCCGTCTTGAGGAGATCAAAGGTATCTGCTTCTCCAGCTCGCAGGAGCTGAAGATACTGAGCCACGGTCATTTCTGTTTGATCCAGAAATGCCGCTGCTTGGGTGATTGCAGAAGGTAGATGATCCAAAGTTTCAACAATCTTATCTGCATCCGTTTGAGCGATATCGTCATCTTCTAATATGTCTCGTGTCGTAATGATCATGAAGCCGTGTGACCCTCGAGGTAGGTAATTGATCAGTGGCGCTGATTTCCGTCCCCATTCAGATCGCGAGACCTCGGTCACAGCGCTGCCAACCCAGAGCTCAGAATCATCTGCATTGTCCAAGGCCAGTAGCCAAGAACCATTGTTTTCATCACCCAACCAGTTTGAAACCAGTTGGATGGCGTCGATCTTCGGGTCATCAAAATCTGGAATATTCAAGGCTCTGGCAATGTCCTCGTAGCCAGACTCAAATCTGGCTCTATTACCGCCGTGGACCCATAACACACGGGCATCCGGGTAGACTTTCTGAATTGGTAACAGTACTCAATGGCAATACGAGATTTTCTGCAGCTCCCATCAGCAAGACACATAACAGACGGTCTGAAGGGACACACCCAACGCCGCCAATTCCAGCGACTGCTACCCTATTCATCGTCTTGAATCTGTCCTCAATCTCCTGCATAATCTCAGCCCACCCGATGAAATCTTCGTCCTTCTGATAGCGAACCATAAACTGAAATTTTTTGAGAGTGCAAAACCGTCATGGCGGACATCGCTGTCGTGAAAGTCGTCAACTGTGCTGCAGTCACTCCCTCCGAAACATGATAATAAGTCAAAGCATGCACATCGTCCCAGATCTTAGCAGCAAAAGCCTTGATCTTCTTATACTGACTCATACTGGACACTGCCTTCCAACCTCGAGTCTATTGCGAGGGCACCTTCAGCCGGGACGACATTCTTGAAGATCGCGTTCAATTCCTCGATTTTATTTTGACAGCCTTCCAACACTGGTCGAAGGACCTTGCACGTTTCTTCGCTCACTTGGTCGGATTTAGTACCGTTCGATGTCCTTTCAAGCGTACTCGCAACGAGTGGGAGTATGCGTCCCACTTCGCGGAATTCTTCAGGCACGTCCTTGACACCGTTGCCGAAACCTTTCGGACGATCGTAGACCTTCACGCTGAAGTCGACGGCGGCTGTGAAGTTGGCAATTATGCCTATCCCAGCAAGTGCTTCGGCGCCTTACATGGTTGATGGCGTTCATTGGCGACGCTAGAGGAAGGTGCGGAAGAAGAGATGCAGGCGAGGAAGAAAGTAGGGGTTAAGAGATGTGCACGTAACCTCGCTTCCTTAATTTCGGCCCCCAACTTCTCATCACGAGAGATATCTTTCTCTATGGTGTCAGGAACTCGAGGTTATTGTTATTGTTCTAGTTTTCTATATTACCTACTCGAAGGAACACATGAGTTTGAAATCATGGATCGTGGGACTGGAACGGAGGCAGCTCAGGGATCATGAGATGAACCATTGGTTTTTGACTCCGTTTTGGCACACAGACGCGAGTAGCCTATATTGGAAACAATCGCCTCGTCTTCTTTAATCCTTCCAAAAAATTCCAATGTTGGGTATCATACTGTATTAGCAATTGCAATTCCTAACTCTAACGCCATGCCAGTCCATCCATCTGTACCCGGATTCATCGATAAAGAATCTCCACATCCCCCTTCGGAAACCTCCTCAGCTGCTCCATGATCTTCACATCACCCAGATTCTTCTCTGTTATGATCTGATCAAAGCAATGGCAACCATCTGTATACATCTGTAACATATCACCACCCTCAATCCTCACACTCTGACCCGAGGCCAAAGATGCTAAGTATTGCGAGGACACAGCATACTTGTGCACACGATAGATGAGGCCTTTAATCACGCCGAACTGAATGAAGCGGCGGACATCGACATAATTGAGGACCGGAAAGCCTTGATCGGCATGCAACTTCAGCCATTCCTTAATCGTCCGGCTCGTACAAAGCGTAGCAAATAGTCGACAGAGGTAGAAGTTCGGAAGACGAGGACCATTAATGTAGACGTAGTTGGCGCACTCGTCTTGCATGCCTTCTCTGTCTGCAAGGAAGTCGTTGATTTCCGGCGTTGGAGCGTAGATGTTACCAAAGAGGAAGAGATCCAGCATGAGTATTGAGTCGTAGTATAGAAGATGTTGGAGCGCGATCTTGGTTAGGTCGAGAGCAACGTCTGCGTCGTTTGCGATTCGCCGGACGTCTTTGATGCCGTCGATTTGAAGGATGACCTTCTTCATTGTAAGGTCCCAGGTATCGTCCATGATATCTGCGAATTTGATCTTGGAAATGGGAACATGCCATGATTTGACAGGTGGTGGGTGCTTGTGGCTGGGAAAGAGCTTCATATTGATGGTGTTGGCGTCATCTTGGGATTGTCAGCAAAGTTTGTCACGTCCGGAGAACTCAAACTTACCAACAGGAATCATGCACTCATTATAGTTATTCAGATCCTCCTTGATAATCTCAATCAAAGCAGCAATAGACCTCCGATCCTGCGAATTCGAGACATCCTCCTCGCTCAAGAACTTATTTTGGATTTCCATCTCTGTGAATGTGCTCGCCAAACGCCTCACCACTGCTTCGTAAGGAGTTTTGTCAACATCCGTGCAAATGACGATGCAGAAGTTAAACATGAATTCATTTCGCTCATATTTCTCGTTCGTGATGCACACTGGATGACCCAAGATGCGGTACCTGTTTTCCGGCTCACATATTGTGACGTAGCGGTTGCAGAAAGCTTGTCTGGGAATGATGTATTCGGCCATTGTTTCGAAATCAAAGAATCGTGGCTTGTCCACGCCAGGCTCAGGTACAATGCATCCTGGTGGACTTTGATGGACAACTTTGGTTCCTAAAATAAAATCAGATCACGTGCCTTCTCGAAAGGGTTGGCCCAATGGCTGAGAACGGATGGACTCTAGCTCTGGGAGACAACCCAGACTCCATTCCGCAGAAGGCGATCCAGAGGCCAAAGCGACTCGTAGTTTTAAGCCACGGAGCCAAACTTGAACGAAAGTGTACACATACCTTGCTCAGGAAGAAAACGCGCGAAAAAGATCCCTTGAATCATCGTGAGGCTGAGAGAAGGTAGGACATTAAAGCGTGAAATGTTAAATGATCAGTATTTCAGCTTGCCCTCACGCATTGCCATATTTCTGCGGTCTGCGATCAAAGGATATCTGGTTGATAGTGAGAAGGAACGATGACGAGCGAAAACGATAACGCTGGAGGTCTTTCTAGAACCGGGCCGCCAGCACAAGCATTCTGATTGGGTGCTTGCCGAGTCACCAAAATCCTTCCTAAATTTTTTCCGACGACATCCACGCTTCACCTCCCAATTTACCATTCAATAAGAGTTGGCACAGCATTTGACTTAAGCTGTAGATATCGAGTGATTATCATGATGAGTGCACGATGTGTCTGAAGGCACGCTAGGTATCCCACGAAAGAAGGTTATTTTCAAATCACGTAGTTTAATTAGAAGGTTTTTCTTTCCACTGTTGAGATATTTCTTAGATCGATAGATTAGAATATATTAGACCTTTTATAGATTTCTTAGACCATTAAGAGAAGATAGCGTTGAGTTGCCGATTGGAAGAGTTTTTATTTTAGGCTTCAAAGAGATTTCAGTGTCTGTCAAGCCTACTCCTCTCACAGCTCCTTGGTAGACGACCGAGATTATACCCTGGGCGAGCGAGTTTGTCAAATACTCATTCGTCCTATTGGCTTCCCATCATGTCTCCATCAAGGATGGACGAAGAACTTCTCGGCCATTGCCAGCCACAGACAGGTGCGTTTCACCCTCACAACTCAATTCATTCTCTAATCATGATCACAGTCGAGCTCCCAGGACTTCGAATGAAGCCTTCCTATGAGAAACTTCTCAAGACACTCAATAGCCTCGAGATTCCACCAGCAGGATGGAACGGGACGTCCACAAAAGGTCCGACAACGGACGCCAAAGCTGTGTCCCAATACTTGCTGTCAATCATTTCCAGCGATCTGGCATGGCTTGATATCGACGCCACCGAAGATGAATTTGAGGTTGCAGCTAATCAGAAAGACAAGCTGTGGGAACTAGCGAGCAGGAGATTGGCTGAAAGGTGTGGTCGATCTGGTGAGTTCGTTCATTTACCGGTTTCCATCCAACTGATGAGCAGTCCCTCCACCTTATATTAAAGGAGTTAGGCTAACACATATCCTTCTCTAGCAATGCCTGAGATGATTCGAACCTGGGCCGTTCCAGCTTCTGTGAAGTTGCCAGAGCTCAAGTTCGAGATTCGCGAACCGCCTCTCACCGGAGATAATTTGGGCCTGAAGACCTGGGGAACAGCTTTTGCAATTGTCAAGAAGCTCGAGGTACTTGGCAACGAATACTTCGATCACCTCCTCAATTTCGAGAATAACAAACGTAGCACTACGACTCCCGTCTCTGAGCGATTAAGTACAAGGGTATTGGAATTGGGTTCGGGCACTGGCCTCGTGGGTATTGGAGCTGGTGCAATTTGGGGAACCAATGTCATCTTGACAGACCTGCCAGAGATCAAAGATAACCTACTTTTCAACATCAGCAAGAATAACGAGACGGTCGAATCCATGGGTGGCAGTATTGTCGGTGAAGTTCTCGATTGGAAGGAACCCACCAGCTTGGAGGGTTACCTTTCCACCGATTTTGAAGTAAGATCGCAATTCCCTAAGATCTTAGAGATCTTTGTTAACCAGTTCTCTAGATTGTCATTGCTGTCGACTCCCTCTACGACCATGAACATCCTCAACTCGTTGCCCAGAACATCAAGAGATACCTCAAACCCGATCAATCTTCACGAGCACTGGTCGCGGTCCCGATGCGAGACAGCCACACCAAAACCATGGTCGCAGGATTTAGAGAATTAATGCAAGAATGCGGGCTCGAATTGATTGATGGAGGCGAAGAAATATGCCAAGACGACTGGGCCGAAAATGAAGAAGCTGTGAAGTGTTGGTGGAGCATATGGAAGCCGGGGTGTGCGCCATAAATCATTCATTTTCGGTGAAGGAATGCTGGGGTACTCTTTGAGAGTCTGAGGGATGCGCTGGGGTTGTGTATCAGGTGGATCGAGGATCAGAAGTTAGCAATTGTGATCTGCGCTCCAACTGCTTTTTGCCTCGATTGCAAGGCCACAATCTCGCTTGCCGTTGGCCCCTGAAAGACTTCACTCCTTTTCTTTATTATTATACATTAGCCGCAAAATCGTCAAATTTTTGGCGCCAACCAAGCCGTCAAGATGAGGGGAACACCTGGTATCTACGCCAGTTTAGGACTTCTGCGAGAAGGCCGTCAGCAAGTGTGACAATTCGTCAGTGCGAAATGCACTCCCACAGAAATGGTATGGAGGAGGGGGGTCATTGAGGTACCTGTTCGTCAAACACTGCGAAATTTGAAACGACAATGAAATATTCAAGAATAATGAAAACTCCAAAAACGATGACAAAGGTATTGACGACGAAAATACGAGAAATCATCTCCTAAGCATGCAGCGTTTTGGTTCGGGGCAAGCCTCAAATAAAAATTTTAAGTGAAGGTTGGTTGCTCGCGACGAATAGCTCTAAGGAGACGTGGTGCAAATATCTCGGAAGGCATTTCGTTGTGTAACGTTGCGTTGAGAAGATGAAGAAGAAAGAAGTCCTTGAGTCGCTGATAGGCTTTTTGACATTGGCGTCCGGGCGCTCCATTGGTTGAGAATGTCTCGACTCTCAAATACTACCAGAGTACTTGCCCAGATTCGAGTCTCCATACATGGGGCAGTAAGCTTTTGAACGAGGATCAGACAGTTGAGATTCAGGAACCACTTGGTTGCCTTGCGATGATGTACATGATTGATTCAGTACATATATGGCAATAACGGCTTGACAAGAGGGGAATCATGGCCCTTCGCAGTGGATGGCCCAGCATCTTCAATACAAAATGCGAGTGCCTTGCAAGCGCAAAGAAGAAGGAAACTCTCAGACTCCATTACTTGAATGGTACTTGACAGCCGTCAATGTGTACATACCTTGGTTTGTTAAGTCCGTCCCCATTTCCTATCACCCAACGATATACTTTTCTGGACAGTGTATTCTACTTGCATGGATCGCCCTACTTTGGCACTTTTTCCACAAGCACCTCTTCTCATCTATCATTCATCAGTACTTGCTGTTTCGCAGACGCATGCATAGTATGCAGCTAGGCTCGAGGTATATAGGCAAGCTTGCTCCTCCGGCGTGCGAGAATAAGCTGCGCAATCGGCCACCTTCTTGGCGAGGGTCTAGCCAACACGCGTGAGGTTTACCTTGAATGGGTTGAAGTATTCACGGTTGCGTTACGGTAAATGATATCCGCTCATTCATGAAATTGTTGTGATGCCTCGAACTTTCGATGCAGTCAATTGCACCAACCGTATCTACCCTGACAAACAAGGGACCTTTGAATTTGGGTGCTCTTTCCTAGAACCGAAGAACATCCAGCATCTCTCATTCTCTAGTTATCGAAAATAAGAAATCCTCCTCGAGTTGAAACATCCTCATTGCCCGAAAAATCCAGCCTTCTCACCTTCTCAATTTCGAGCTGCAGTGAATCCGTCACGTGGAAACCGTCCCGACAAAGGGGCGCGCCGGCGTTTTGATTAGCCAAACATTTATGAGTCCTGAAGCTTGCCTTAATTTTCATTTTCAACAATTATTCACTGGACATCCTCGAAGTCGACGCGCTGGTGAATCATATCTTTCGCACTTTCCCCTCGAACGGCTTCTTTTCCTTCTCATCAATACAAACGTTACGCGACGAAATATCCTTGAGATACTTTCGCAACTACAACGCTTTCTGAACCCATAATCATTCCATCATACCTTATCCATTCCACGACATCTCAACCAGCACCTCAATCAGACCTCAACCGTACACAATACCTCGTCCATTCCACCATACCTTTTCAATACTCAATCGACAAGATGACTGGCACATCCCGCAACTCTCCTGAGGAGATTAGATTCATCCTTGACCTGTTCCGGACCAAGGTCCCCAGAGACAAGATTGCGCGGGAGTGCAATCTGAAATTCAAGCATAGGAAGCGCCCAGTATCATCTGTGAGTTATATCATAAGTACGTACAAGAACAAGGCAGAGTAAGTCTCTCCGCACGATCGCTCAAACAATTGGGGATGTTCAAATGGTCGCCGTGTTAACATCTCTTAGGTACGCAGTCAAGCCGGCATCAGCAGCTCCTGCACCCGCCAGTGCCACGAATTCCAGCCCGATCCTCCACGGCATCGCCAGCCAGCTCTACCATACTCGTCAAGGCACAATTATGAGTGGTTCGTCTCAGATGAACGATTGCAATCAAGGACAGAGCTTCCAACCTGGTACATTCGAACAGCCTAATGGTCCATCTCAGATGAGCAACCCATGTCTCCGACAGCAATCCAGCTTTGCTCCTGGCCAGCGATTCGGTACACCACAGCTACAGGCTCCTGGTCAGACAGGAAGTCCTCAATATCGCCGACCTCAGATGATTGACCCAAGATTGCAAGATCCGGATGCTATGCACCCTCCTCAAAATTGCCCACCTCCTATTTACCCATCTCACAATGCTGGTCCAGGTGGAGCTCCCCATAATCATTCAACTCAAAGCAACATTCCACAAATTTCGAGCCCCGGTGCGACCTATACTTCTCCACAATACTCAACTCAAATGGACTATTCGCAATACCAGAATCCTGGTGGGGTCCACCCTCGTCCGAATTACTCCACTGCGATGAGCAAGCAACGCGTCCAGCATCCTGTTGCAAACCAGCTCCCTCAAAATCACCAACCTCGAGCCTATAACCAAATCCAGCGGCAGGAACCTAGTACCATGCGCCCTCCTCAATATCACTCGCCATCTCCGAAGAACCAAGTCAAGAGTTCTGGTCCCGGCCCGGCCAGTTCCTCTACCAACCAGTCACCACGAATGGGTCATCGACAAACTCAGAATACTAGTCCGATCCCTTCTTCTCCGAACCACCTTCCTCACATCAACCAGCCGTACCAGGCCCAAATGGCTAGCTCGCCCAATCTTCCGGGTGCGACTCCAAATCACACATATCTGGTCAGCCAAACACTTCCCCCTCCTCAACACGAGATTCTTCCTGACATGACCATCTTTCGGCCTTCTACTTCTGGGAAAGACGAGATATTGAAATTGTACGGACATGTATTCCAAGAATTGCTAAATTTTGACGGTCGGACCGTGGCTCTCCAAACAGGTGGGCCTTATCTCCCTCCTGGTTCACCAGTCTATAAGCTATACAATCCCCAATTTCTTGGTCAACCTATGCGGACCGGCCTAGCAAACAACGCAGCCGACTTCTTACCCGCCCAAACTAAGGCTCTTATTGCCGCTGGTGATATGAATGCAGATCTGGATACTGAGAGCCCTAGGTAAGTTTCGATCGTTGACAGAATGAAGGACAAAACTAATGTTGTCAGACGTCCGGAGACGGTTTCAAGACCGGCCCACAATAGCCCTATCAGGCGCCCATCTCCCGGTCCAGCCTACGCTCCCGCAAATTATTCAATGGAAATTAACAACGCAAACTTCAGACCCTCTCCATTTTCTCAAGTTATGACACCATCTTCCGCTCCCATGTTGACTTCCGCCCATGCTCCCAGACCCACATCGGATAACGATTTGAACGCCGGATACACCCTGTCGCCACACATCTCTAAACCAAAGTCTGCTTCGCAAAATCACCGACCTCGGGTGAACAAGCTAAAGAATGTGTTGACTCCCAAGACGCAAGCAGCGAAGCTTTTGAATCTTTCAATGCCAACGAACGCTTCAGAACTCGAGCACTCTCCGTTGTCCCAAGCAGCTATTGCACCATTCGTTCCGGATCCGAAGAAGCCCTGGGGTGACATTCCACCAGCTCAATGGTACGGCGCAAAACCCGGAACTCTCACACTCCCAACTCCGCCTACCAACTGGACTCCTGCCACCCAGGCCCCCAAAGGCAACACTCCTCTCACCAAGGCTTATATTCCGCAATCTGGCTTCAGGTCGAAACCCTCAGGCCGACCAAAGGCGAAAAAACAAAAGTTGCAGGCTGAGCTACCTATTCCGACTCTAGAGTAAATATATGTTATGAACCATGCCAAAACTGGTCTCGTAGCAGAAACCGCATCCGCAGAACGAAGACGCAAGGGCTTGTACCTTATGTCCTCGGAGATCGCTGCGTCCAAGAAGCGCAACCTTGACGATATCACACCTTCCGATCCTAACGAACAAGAAGAGAGTGCAAAGAAACCCAAAGCTTCCGTCGAGAAAGAGGAAATCGAGAAGCAACCGCTTAGACAAGTCCGCAACTGAGGTGAACAATTCAAATACCGGATCCACGACAACATCTATCCCTGCATCAGGCGCTACTCCCTCAACCTTAGTGAGCGATTCGCCTTCACAAGAACTCTCCTCATCGCCTCTTCTCCCACCCAAGTCTGTCGAATTGCAATCCAAGAAACACAAGTTCGACGATGTCGGCCCCTCTGCCGACTCACCAGAAGAGATTGCTAAGAAATTCAAAGCTTCCATCGAAGAGGAGCAAGAGGCGTGGCAACAAGTCGAAGAAGAGCCAATCGAGGAAGAAAATCGTCAATGGACAAAGGACTTGATGGATATCATGACACCTGATCCGGAGCTCTTGTACTTGGAGGCTATTCAGCGAGAGACCAAGGATAAGGAAGCTTGGGCTAATAATGCAGTGCCAAAGAAGACCGCCGAGGAGCTGTGGCGAAAGAGCCTGGAGACTATGACATCGGAGGATCGGATTTTTGAGGAGGCTATGGGCCCGAACACGTTCGTCCCTGGATGGTACTGAATTACGACGAATGATTTCTTCCTGAATTTCTCATTTGATTTGAATGATTGAGGATCGTGGATGGACTTCACATGATGGATATGGACATGAATGGATGGATCGCGGATTGGGTTCTGAATCGCTCATTCAGATTGAATAATTGAGAACAGCTCGCGGATAGATATGGAAAGATTGGAACACGGATAGTTTACTTTTCGTTTGAACATCCTGGATCATTACTTTTAAATCGTTCATTCAATTAGAACGATTGAGAATGGATTGCGGACGGATACTGGATAGCATTACAACAGATACATACAGACTGGAGGCTCTGGATGGACAGTTAGACTGGTCGACGGACGGGGATGAGGTGGCCTTCGGGTAATGTCCTCTCTTTGGGTGGGGATGAGTCGATGCGCTTTGATCGTCTTGTTTCATTCATTTAGGAGTTTGAGCATGGATGGACTTCACAGTCTTTTACATATAGACAATGACAGATACTCATGACTGCACCACTGATCTCCCTGAACAATTGAACAATTGTATCGCAAATTATGATTCGTTGGGGCTGGATGAAATAGTAAGTCTGTTAATCGCAGAGTACTTTGGAGTCGTTCATTCTGTTTGAGGGTTTTATTCGCAGAATGCATTGAATCGTTCACTCTGTTTAACTGATTGAAGTCTGTCTCGCCGATTATATCTTTGACTCGTTCATTCGGTTTGAGCGATTGGGTTTATCTTTTTGCTGCGCCTATCCGTGGATTGGATGGTACCGTGATGGACTTCACGCCCTTTACATCCAGACAATGGGAAATAGCTATATAAATCACGGACTCTTCAATGAACGATTGATTGCTTGCAAATTGTAATTTCAATCAAAGAAAACTAACTAGAAACTCTTCCTCCTCTCCTTTCTCCTCCTAACCCCAGCAGCCCCACCTACACCTCCCTTGTCAGCAGCACGTAACAAATTATCCTCCTGCGTAGGCGTCTTATTACCATCTCTCAACCTCTCTCCTTCAATTGCAAATTCAAGACTTTGAACAACCCTCCGATGACTCCTCCAAGTGTCTGTAGCACGCGCGACTTCAGCGTCCATGGCCGCGTCAGGAAGTCAGATCTCAAGTTGTTCGAGATCGACGGAGCCGTCTCTGCTACTGCCTGAGGGAATCTTAGGGGTGAGGGGAACAAGAGACTCGATTTTAGTGAGGATCCAGCAGGACGCGTACATGTTGACTCTGTTTAGCAATTAGCACACACATCCAAGCCATCGAAAGTGGGGAAGACAAACCGGTCAATACAAGCGCCAGCAATTCTCGCACCAACTCGTTTGGACTGGAAACCCAAGCTCTCGAAAGTAGCGATATACCAAGGCGTCAAAGCAGCAGAGCGGAGCAGAACACGACCGCCAAGTTTCAGCGCACGATTCAACTTCTCGATCTGTACGCCCGCTTCTTCGGCACCGGGATCAAACCAATCCATACTATCCATGACGACCGCAACCGTGAGCGTGCCGGGTGTGAGACGGGTCACAACCTCGTTGATTTCATCGGTGTGAATACGCAGGCCATCGAAAGTTCCGCCACGGGAGAGCTTCTGGTGGGATTTCGGCTTCAGGTAATCGGGGTGGCAGCGTTGCGAGTATCGACCCTGGAGACATACGAGATAGTACGGATTGTCTTCACCAATGAGAGAGGATTCGATAACGGGATCGAGTGTCTGAACCATATATTCCCACACCGCAGCTCCCTTGCTGGATCGCAGTTCATTCTCGGAGTGTTCAAGTGGACTTGGCGAGGTAGCGGAGTCGGAAGCAATATGGTCAGCTTCCAGCATCGCGAGCTGATTGTGGGGAACGCCGAGAGCGGCCCAGAGGAATTTCTCCTGGCTCACAACGAGATACGACAGAAGACGAGACATGATGATAGGACGAATCTTCTTGGTCCAGATTTCGCGCTGCTCGTTGAGCGTCTTCGCTTCGATGAGGGATTTGACTTCGGATTTGAAACCAAGGACGGTGGACAGCAGACGAACGATTTTAATGCAGTGTCGGGAACCACCGGTTTCATAGAGGCCTTTGGAGGAGCCGGATGTGAAGACATGGGTGTTGTTGAGCCAGAACTGGAACGCACGTGACGAGAGATGAGGGGACAAGCGCGAAATTAGGAGTTCGCGGAATTGAGGGTGCTTGCCTGCTCCGAAGAGCTTCCAGAAATCGGCGTACGGCAGAGCGGCGTAGGAAGCCACTTTCAGCTCCAAGAGATGATTTTGGTTTGGGTTGAGATCAACGGCATGGATGCGTGCTGGGGAGCTGAGAGCATAGGACAGGATGTTGTCACCGGCGGAGGTGATGGCGAGAACAACATCGTCAGAGCCGAGTTTGAGGAGGCGGTGATCGACGCGAGAATCTTCCCAAGTGAAAGCGTAGATGTATTCGTTCTTAAACTGCTTGTGCTTCTTCAGTTGGTCATCATAATGGATTCGCCAATGGTTGTTTTGGTAGAAGAAAGATGGCAGTGGCAAATTTGAAGTGAGATTGATGATTGCTGATTCATAAGCCTTGGATCGAAGCTCGGGAGGTGTTGATCGCTCGACAGTGCGAGAAAGAGCTTTAGTATGATTGATCGGCGAGAGATATGGAGATTCTGTTGCCGCTGCGTCCAAGCGCTCAACGATCTCATGGGGATAATGTGGTGTTGCGTCAGAAGAGGAAGGCTTCTTTGGGCAACCAAGCCACACGTAGTATGGGATGGATCCCAAAAGATAGTTACGAGAATCAGCACTCAACACAGTTCCAAATCGATACTCGAGATAATCTCTCCGACCAGCTTCAAGACCAACACGATCAACGTCAAACCATGCACGCCAGAAAAGTCGGCCGAACCAGTTCACGTGACGATTGATCACACCGCCAGTGTAGTTTCTGAAGTTCAAATCGACGATCGACTGAACATAGAAATCGACAACTCCGATGGTTCCAGTGGGGGAAAGAAGCTGGCTGAGGGAATCGATGACAGAGTAGAAGTCAGGCTGCACAGGTTAGCCTAGATTTGCCAAACGTCTTGATTCTGACTTACAATCATAGACAAGCTGTATGACATTGTGATGAGATCAGCACCTCCAACACTCTGACGCTCATCTGAGAAGTAGCTGGCCGTAGGAGAGCGAGAAAATCCAACAGCATTGACGGCATCACTCTCGTGATCCTCAAGCCTGAATGTCCTTGCGTCCTGACATACGACCTTCACATTTGTCCATCCAAGTCTTGTGAATCGCTTTCGAGCTACTTCGCAGAGAGAGGGGGAGAAATCGACGAGATATACACTGGAGAAGAATTCGGGAACGGAGACGAATTCGGACATTGCTTCGATGTTCCAGCCTGTGCCGCCACCGATCTGCGGATCCATAGGTTAGCTTGGATGGCTCCAGAGAGAGGTAGGAGAACTCACATCAACCCAGATGCGTTTGGGATCATGAGTGCGGCCCTTCGCAGCTTTCTGCACGAGCTGAGCTGCTACCAAACCCAACATGTCCTCGCGGCCACGCAACAGCCTCTTCCTTGTTGCGTCGTAGACACCAGCCTGCGCCTTGTAGAAGCTCTCGAGAGCATCCTGCTGGCCATTTCCGGTTCCATCGCCAGTATGCGGCTTGAGAAATGAGGCATAAAAGAAGCGCAGGAAGGAGGTGAGGGTGCTTGGATTTTCCTCGTCTTCCTTTGCACGGTAAAAAGTGATGGCAAATATAAAGCCAATAAGGGCAACTAAAGTTGCTCCTACGATGAATATTTGGGTGTGGGGATCCTTTGATAGGATGCTAGGGGTAAGAGAAGCCATGGTACTCTCTCATTGCTGGTTGCAAGAGTAATTGAGGTTGAGAAGTAGTTGATACTCGACACAATTGAGAGTTAATGTGACTGAAGAAAGAAAAGGAAAGAAGAGAAGAGGGAAATGAGAAAAAAGAGGGATATATTCCTAGCGTGCTTGCCCGGCTGCATCATGACCCCTCGTGTCGCCCACGGCTGCCCCTCCAAGCAGCTCAACGTATCGTAATGGCACATGTCTGGTTCCAGGGCATTTCAGCCAGATTGGCGACTCGTACCGCGCTAGGGAGTCGATGGGAGGCCTGATAAACCCGGGAAATATAAAGGGAACAGCTGTTGGCAGCTCTGATCCTCAGCCAGTAACCAATTAGCCGCGAGTCAAAAGGCGGGAAAATCTTCCAAACTATCGTCTTTCGTGTTGTTTATGTGGGCTCCGTCTTCGGATCTATCATATCGATACTGTACCCAGCTCGTAAGTGATCATCTGGGCGGTCGAGTTGTCTTGAATGAAGGTTGGTGATTGGTTGTAGTTGTCTTGGGAGCGCCATGTGGGCGAAAGGAGTCGTGTCGAGAGTCTTTGCCCAATTTCTGAGGTTGTCGTTATTGATAGTTCGCTTAGCCAATCACAGCGAGATCCTCTCAAGCGTGTAATGATCATTGGCTCTACGGTTTGCTTAGCAGTGTGATCGCATTTTCCTATTCTTTAGCCTTGTTCCGATATTTTACCTTCGTTGAAGCTGCAGTGTAGCTTACTCGTAATCAACAAGAGAGTTGATTGGCTGCTGAAAGCAGAAACCAAGGGATGTGTCACGTGACCTCACTACCTCGGCTGACCCATTTTTGGTGGGATGTTGAAGCTTGATCAGGCATGTGCAGGGCGATATCAACAGGTTGTCCAGTTCCTTCACATCTTGGAGTCATATATAAGGGTGAGTATACGAAGTTCTCTTGAGGTGCTAAGCTACTCATAATGCCATCAGTCTGGCTGGGCAATCAAGAGGTTGCTCCGGTACGCTCTCGTAAGCCATAAGCCACTCACTCGTCAGCCGACATACTTGAAGACAGCATTGGTCCTATCGGGAGGAACATAATCTTCAAGTCAGAGTACGGGAACGCCCCCATGTGGACAGCCAGGAAGAGTACATAGAGGACTGTGACTCCAGCGGCGACAGAGAGTGGTATGATCATGGCGGAGAGGAGTACCAATTTTCTAGCTTTTAGATAACCGGATTCCTCAAATCTTCAATATCAGCAAAGCAACGATAACGAAAATGGTGGCCACAACAACAATAACGTCGACGATAACAGTAACCACCCAGCAGCTCATCGATTGAAGCTCCGGGTACGAAGCTCTGTAACTGGGAGCAGTTGTGGCTAGTTGCAATTTGCGGCATGCCAGTAAAGCCGGGGAATATTGCAGCTGGATAACGTCGGTTGACGGACTCGAATGGGTTTAAAGTTGCTCCGAAAGTTCTGGCAGCCGGCCCTGTATTTGTAGATTCTGCGCATGCTGGAGAGTGTGTTGAAAGTTCCTGGAAGTCATGAGAACAGTGGAGAGCGGATATTGTATGGGAATCGGCGAGGGAGATTTCCGCCTGAAAATATGTTTGCATTCGAATACAAAGCTTGCATGGAACAGATTGAAGGAACAACACTCGAGAAGCATCAGTAGTTTGAATTATAGAATCAGAGTAAGGGATTTGAAAATCCGCAAATCGCCTCAAGGGTCTTCATCCAATTCCTCGTCCTCATACTCCTCATCCTCTTCCGTCTCCTCATCATCTCCCTCTTCGTCCTCTCTCAAAAACGGCACAAATCTGAAATCCACAAAGCTAACACCACCGCCCTCAACCTCTACCATAAACTGCAGGCTAAGAACACCTTGCTCATCGCCTCGAACGCTGACTTTGGATGCCAATCGCATAGCTTCAGAAGCCGCCTTGATCATCTCGAACTTATAACTCTGCGTCCAGCGTTCCACCACAGTAAATGTCTCGAGTAGTTCCCTGCCTTTGGCAAAATCTACACTCGCGCTGCCGAGATGGCCAACTGCAGACAAGCTAACATATGGAGCTGTAGGCGTAGCAGTAATATCCAGCCGTGAAGGAGAAGTCGAGGACAACTCTGAAACAGCGTCAAACAGCCAACGCGCTTGCATGATAATCTTAACCTGCATAGCATCTCTCTGAAACGGTATCTCCTCTGGACTTTCAGGCTCGTACGTATTAAGGTTGCAAGTAGTCGTGACGCCCGCTTCTTCAAGGATAATACTGAAAGGCGATCCAATGCCAGCATATGAGAGACGGCATATGCCAGCCATGCCGAGAGCTTGGTTGCTGAATGCATTGGGACGGTGGGGTCTGATATTGCTGCCGTAGCCGTCGTTGTCGGGTTTCGAGAAGCGGAAGTTGGAGGTATCTGCTGCGCCGAAGATTTGGAGTGTTTCGAGGAGGGCGGAGAGGGATACTTGGAAGTTGGGGAGGTCGGGAGAGGGGGCTTCTTGGTCATCGGGATCATCCTCGTTGGGTTCGGGGACTGGCAGGGCGCAGGAGAAGGTTGTGAAGAGGGCTTTGTCGAGAAAAACGATGCCTAAAGGCAGTTAGGAGGATCGGTCATGCGTAGTTTCTCCAGACTCACCTTGCATGACACGAGATTCTTCCACTGCAAACCTGAGACCCTCCTCGCTGATTTGGACTTGTGCTTTGGGTGCGAAGCGGATGCAGTTGAGTAACTGAAATAACTGCCTGGCAGAGCTTGAGACAGCCCTAAAGATGGGCGGACCCTCTGGCTGGCCAATTGCTGACATGATGAGAATTGAATGAAGTAGGTATGGGGTAGGTCGGACTGCAATTTGCTGAATCACTTGGTCTAATGCTTTCTCAGAATTCCTTTGCTTTTCTATGTTCCAACTATTGTACAGGATGATGCGTGAAGGAAATTCGTCTCGAGTATTGACCGAGGGGTATCTTATACATAGACGCCGACCGCGCAGATCATGTAGACTGCACCGAACCTGTAAACTATCAGCACTTGTTCATTCAGATTGAATTGAAAGACACGTACGCAATGGCTGCTGAAGCCGGGATTCCAACAAGAGGAACGTTGATTAAGGATCGGTCTGGAGACATGATTAGAGGAAGTGCCAACACTGGAAGCTGATATCAATAACATACTCAAGCCGAAGAATCCACTGAGCAGAATACCAAGAATCAACAGAGTGATGCCAACGAAGAACTGGCTGCCTTTTCCGATAGATGGTTCGAAGGGATTGCCCTTGGCACTCTCCCAGACTTGGTGCAGTGATGACTCCATAAGCTTCGGATTCGAGAAGTAGAGGAGCTGTGCTTGGGAGATGGTAGAGCGTGAGCGTGGGAATGGATTTTTGCAGTTGTTCAGCAGGTCAACGATTCTGGCGATGTTCGAATGGACGCGATCTGGCTTCCTCGCTCAAAACAGCTTAGCTCCGGAACAATGATTTAGCGAAAATTAAGCTCAACGCTAATGACGCGCTTGGGTGAGAGTTGCCACTTGCATCGCAACTCCTCTCTGACTTCAACTTCACAGCCTTACAGGAAACTTTGACCCGGCACGATCGTGAATCGCTCAATCTTGGCCAACGGTTCAGAAGGAAGGGGCGCGATCTGATGAATTGGTATGTATTCGCCATGTCCGTCCCTATCCGCTTCTTTCAGTCGTTCACTCTAACACGGGTCCTCTAAAAGAGTCAGAGAACACCCTGGGCAAAAACTGGGACCCTCCTACGGAACCCAGACGTCGCAGACCGAAGCGGGCATCCCACTGCGTGAATCTCTCAGTCCAAGTCAGTCACCAGCATCTGCAGGCATTAACTAGTTGGATTCCAACGAAGACGAGTCCGCTGAAGAAATGGCTCCGATTAAAGAAGCCAAGAGAAAGGCGACCGAGGAGCCCAACACCCCCTCGGATAACAAAAGAATCAAGACCTCCCAGAGCGAATCCGCAGAACCAGAAGAGATCAAGATCCCTAAGGCCGGCCATCCTATCCCGTTTCCAGAGAAGCCAGCAGTGATCGAGGAGCGAAATGGCGAGATCGAATTTCGAGTAGTGAACAACGACAACGAACGCGAAAGTCTCATCATTCTCACCGGCCTCAAATGTATCTTCCAAAAGCAGCTCCCCAAGATGCCCAAGGACTACATAGCGCGACTCGTCTACGACCGGACACACTTGTCCATGGCGATCGTCAAGAAGCCTTTGGAAGTAGTAGGAGGAATTACATACAGACCATTCAAGGGCCGCAAGTTCGCCGAAATCGTCTTCTGCGCCATCTCCTCCGACCAACAAGTCAAAGGCTATGGAGCGCATCTCATGTCGCATTTGAAAGACTACGTCAAGGCAACCTCAGACGTAATGCACTTCCTGACCTATGCCGACAACTACGCTATTGGATATTTCAAGAAGCAAGGCTTTACGAAGGAAATCACGCTCGACAAACCAATCTGGATGGGATACATCAAAGACTATGAAGGCGGAACCATCATGCAGTGCTCTATGTTACCCCGTGTTCGGTATCTAGAGATGGGACGCATGCTCTTGAAGCAGAAGGAAGCGGTTCATGCCAAGATCCGTGCCTTCAGCAAGAGCCACGTTGTTCATCAACCGCCGAAGCAGTGGAAAAACGGCCTTTGCAAGATAGATCCGATGTCTATCGAGCCGCTCAGAGCATCAGGCTGGTCACCAGATATGGACGAACTTGCCCGGCAGCCACGCCACGGACCGAATTACAATCAACTCCTGCACCTGCTGAACGACATGCAAAACCATCAGTCATCTTGGCCATTCCTCCAACCTGTGTCACGGGACGATGTCGCCGATTACTATGAGGTGATCAAAGAGCCGATGGATTTCAGCACGATGGAAGCGAAGCTCGAGGCGGACAATTACGCCACCCCCGAAGACTTCGTTCGCGATGCAAAGCTGATCTTCGACAACTGCCGCAAATACAACAACGAGACGACCCCGTACGCCAAGAGTGCGAATAAGTTAGAGAAGTTTATGTGGGCTCAGATCAGGGCTATTCCGGAATGGTCCCATCTGGAACCGTAGTTTAATCGTTGAAAGGAGGTCGGTGATTTACAGGCGTTTATTGGATTATGGGTGGTTGGGGTGGATATGGAGTATGGGTATGATTTGAATCGCTCAAGAGAATGAGCGATTGAGAGGGGCCGGGAATGGCTACAATAGGAATTGAATCATTCAGATAGAGTAGCATTAGGTACAGGACCCGGCGTAAGGAATGGATGGATGAGCTTTTCGCAGCTAGAGAGGAGCTGAACGCAATGATTATTGAGGTTGAAGATGCCAAGAAGCGGGGGCAATAGAGAAGGCGGCACAAACCGGATCGGATAAAGTGGAGGAGCGGGAGTGTTCGAGGGGATCGAGCGAGTCGAGCGATTCTGGGTATTACACAGCGCCCTTCAAAGATTTTGTATGCTGCGCTTCCTCTAAACATGACTTTATATTATGAAACTGATCTATTCGTATAAGAATGATCGATCAGCAGCTGTGACTTTTCTAATCCCTAACCACGATGTGTACGACAACGGGAAGGCCGTTCTGTATTGCAAATATTGAGATGACGACGACCAGAACTATATCGCAGAGGTCCTTTTAGAAGCTTGAACCTCCCTAAAGGTGCGGATAGGAATGTAAATTGGGCCTTTATAGATGAAGCCCGATCCTTAGCTAGAAATTCATTCTGCGAGATTGCACATCAAAGCGGGAGAAGCTAGAATCGGACATTCTATTTGGGATGAAGACTCCAGCGGAAAGTGTTGCGGAAGGAAATCCTCTGGAGGAAATCAGGAATTTAGCATTTGACGGTAGAGATGACCGATGTGATCCAGACGCTGATATATTCCCTTCCTGACTGCCATTTCGCGATGTTATTTGCTAGGCTGAATAGATTCTAATGATCCTCCTAGGAATACTTCAAACTCATGCTCTCATGACACAACGACAACCGCTGAGATCACTACAAGATGACCAAATAAAGCTTCTTGGTTACACCTTCGGGGCCCGGTAGGTCTTCACGATGAAGATCTATTAACACTAGGACACAGGATTGGAATAATGGCAAGTGCGGCTATTGAATCATTCCCCGCTGAGCACGAATGTTGTACAGAAGAGGAACAACAGCACAGATAAAGAATAACCAAACAGAAAAGGGTGGCAAAGGGCTGGTAAGTTGCACTTGCATTATTACGTCCCGTACTATTTAACATGCGGTAATGCTGTTACAGCGCCGAGGCGTGTTTATCGTAATAGAAATTCACAGGAAGAAAAAAAATAAATAAATAAAAGAACTCCTTGACCGATTTTAATGTTGTAGAAGAGCCTTGAGCTTTGGCTCTTATCTCACGCCTGCCACGCGCCATCGTTGTTACCTCCCGTCGCCACTGGTGCTTTCCAAGGCAAGCTTGATTCGACATGACTACTTCCATAGTAGGCTAGCAGTACGTCTCTTGGGGTACGCTCTTTGGCAAATGCTACAAGCTGGTCGAACATGCATTGAGGGATGGATGGGGTTAGAAACTTCACGACACACCACGGAAGTTCTGACACAGAACTTGACTTGACTAGAAATGAATCATTTTTACGAGTAGTCTGAGCTCCTCTAGGAAGAAACTTGAGCATATCAAAGCTCTACCACATTGAAGAGGGGTCAAGGAAACTCAAGTTTTTGCATGTACTGTGATTAAAAAAATTTAACAGCCAAAAAGCTTGAAATGGCTGATACCCAGAGACGCATGGACCCGGAGTCCAGAGGCGAAACTTCAGGTTGGATAGTCGATCAATCCATGCACAAAGAGTACAAGAACTACAAGGAGGACGCCCTCCATGTTAAGACGTCGATCTCACCATTGCGGATGTGGCTGATGGTGGCTGATGGTGGCTTAGGATGCGAAATTACCGAATTGCAGGGGAGTGCAGTCCTCGACCTGCCTGAAACACTCCCATAATTAGATGATCTTTGGGCCTATGTTACGGAGCTACTCCGTATGGTACGGGTTTGAGCAGGTAATCTCACCTCATCTCTCTCACACGTCCGCTTTCCTATCTACTTCCTGTAAAAATTTCAGATGCGTCTTTTGGATCAGCCTGTAGCAATGCGTGAGCAGCTCTTTGCGTCTCTCGTTCGAGCGCTTTTGCTCTTCCTAACTTTTGTTGGCAGGACTCTAGCCCTGTCGCAGGATGCTGCTTGCTATTCTCCGGATGGAGTGATTGCAAATGGAAACTACCCATGCTTCTTGGATCAAGAACAGAGTGCATGTTGCGGAAGTGGGACAATTTGCGAAGCGTCAGGCCTCTGCAAAGTCGAGGGTTCTGTTGGCGTCAGCGATTTGATTAGAGGGACTTGCACAGATTCGACTTGGGCGTCTTCAAAATGTCCACTGTACTGCACTGGTTAGCAATTCTCGCACATGCACAGAGGTAGGGTCGAGCTAATTACTCTTACAGATGCGGACACTGGTGGAACGAACCTCATAAGTTGTCAGAATGTGACGGATAGTGACCTCGATTTCTGCTGCGATCATACAAATGGGTGCTGCGACTCAGGAATTGGCCGATTCCAAGTCCAATTCAACACGGACGCCGTCACTTTGGGCTCATCCGGCGCCACGATATCGACTTCTGCTCCAACTAGCACATCTTCTTCCTCCTCAGCCAAATCGACCTCGAGCGCTTCAATCTCGTCCTCGTCGTCATCATCCTTATCGTCCTCAACCTCGTCCTCATCCTCAAGCTCGACCTCGTCGCTTCCTTCGAATACATCTTCCAGCTCTCCAACCAATACCGCAGGGTCAGAGACTGCTTCGACTTCGAAACCAAGCTCTGGCTTGTCGGCTGGCGCGAAAGCCGGCATAGGTGTCGGGTGCGGTCTAGTCGCTCTAGCTCTGCTCGGAGGATCTGCATACTTTTTCAAGAAGAGGAACAACTCGAGAATCCCGGATTACTCGGTAGAAAAAGATGGAAACATGGTGCCACTGGAGATGGGAGGAGGAAGTAAGCCTGCTGAGCTCATGGCTGCTGAGCAGAATCATAGGGTAGAGCTCTCAGCTTGACATTCGAATATATAATGCAGAGAATGAACGGAAGGCGGGATTATTAAGTCGTTGGGACTTCGTAGTGTGGTTGACCGGATGATACCCAAGTGGGCCCCGAATAAATATTTAGCGTCTGACCGCGAAAATAGGCTTTCAATCGCTGAAAGTTAAATCAGACCACAACACCGGCTCCCTTTTCTTAACTTATTTGATCCCCAAAACCTGCCCTCAAATAGTAAACGTGTTGTTGTGCTCTACACTTTTTTCCTCTCGAAACCCTTCAGCAAGGGATCTCATTCTAGATTCTTCCCAACAGTCTTCCTACAGTGTTTTCCTGCATGACACCCGTTTGCATCTAGAATGACGGTGAAGACTCCTTACTAGTCCTGCTCTGTCCGATTTCAAAACATGCGGTGCTCTTGTTTCAAGGGTCTCACTCTTCGTCTCATTATGCCTTACTTAATGCGGGAAGCCGCAGTGTCGCTTCATTCTACCTCAGTCAGATTTCCTTCCGAGACGACTCATCAAAGAATCACCTTCCATCACCCTGGTTACGAACCAAGGTCCGGCCGGATTATGGAAACATACCAAGTCCACAAGCTTTGCACAGAGTTGGCTAACTGGCAGGATGGAGGCGAGGAGTACATCCAAAACTTGCTAGGATAACCAGTGGCTTTTGCAAGAATTTCGCTGTTGGCACCGAATTTCCATTTGACTTCAACAACCCAATTGCAAAGGAATGCGCTCTACAGTTCCTCGATCGAGATCGAGAGCAAAAGCTATTTTTCCACAAAAATGACGGCGAGTTGAGGAATCGTCGGTTCTCTTCGCCAGATGATAAGGACTTCCGTTTGCTGGTCCAGGATACTTCTCCTAACTTTCACGTAGAATCTTAGAGCTTCTCGCAAAGCTTTTCTGTTGTCAAGAAGCACACACGCGCAAAAATGCGGAATCCATTGCACGTCAAAAGAGTGGCACGGCTAGGAAGCGTGTATGCCCAGGATGAAATCTACGCTACTGAACACAGCTTTTTGAGCGATTCGAGAGACTGTAGCGACGATGACACAGACTATGTTCCCACTGACGACAACAATAGCAGCAGCGCTATGGCCAGTGAGGCCCCTGAAGAGTTCGATGGCCCTGTCAAGCTGAAAGTGAGAGTTCCTAAATCAGCTAAATCAACAAATTCAGGTTCAGTACACCAGAGTGAGTGATATCCCAGTTTTCATTCCGGTCAATATGATCCAACTAATCATAGTAGCCAACCTGGGAACGAGCGGCGACCACGGACGAAAACCGACATCAACGTCCGGAACCATTGCCAATTGATATGTCCCCGCGGATCGAGCGTCCGCTACCAATACGACTAATACAACATTAGCCAGGAGACGTCATTGGAAAATTATCCGATCGTCACATGGCTGCTCAAGCCCGATAATCAGAATGGCCAGACGATGCAAAATACTTCGTTTGGCGGGTATGCACAACACATGTATATATTCCAAAGATCCGATACCCATCCAGACGAAACACCTCCTCGATATATTGATGCAGTATCTTCGCATCACATGCAATAGGACCCAGTATGAATATGGGGTCCGGAGGGTACGGGGTTCATAGTATCACAAAGACCCTTCGTCATTACCACAAGAACAGGTTGGTTTGCTCAATCCGTCCCAGCCTTTCTTGCATTCGTTGACCATGCTCCAGCGACTTAGCAGTCCGATTTCGCAGAAGAGGAAAGCCGATGATATTGCTGAGGGCGACGAGAACATCCCACGTAAGCCCCCAGAATGTTGCTGAACGATGACATGTCGAGTGTTTCTACTGGAAAGTCCGCGAAGCAGGTCAATCCCCATGCCGCTTGGCGACACATCTGGATCCAAGGCTCAGAGAGTTCCAGACTCCATTGAACAATTCGATCCATGGCCTGTTGTATGGAATTCTGGGAACCTGAGAGCTCCAATCGCGAATATGGTCACCCCTGGCATCAATGCTCCACCAGCAGAAGTTCCCCTGCCAAGTCTCAAGCCAGGCTTGCGGCTGATGAATGCAACAAGGAGCCATCGCCCCAAGTACCAATGCCTGTCCATGTGCCTTTGGAGACCAAGCCACCAGCTACCCCCACTCCTCCTGCTATCCAACCATTTCAACAGCAGCCTCAAAGCAGCAAACCCCAACCTACTTCCTCATCTAGACCACCTCATACCCGTCGATGCATCGAAGGCACAAAGCCTGAAATCGAGAACATCATGCAGGACTTAAACTGACAGCTCAATTTCGACAATCCTCTGCCCCCGTTCGAAAAGTCAACCGTCGCAGAATTCCTCGACCTCTTTTCGGAACGATCAGGTGTAGGGCTTGACTTCATCGAGAAAGTAACGTTCACGTTGAATTTCGAAGACGACTCGACGATATCTTTGAAGCCGGTGGGATAGTGAACAGAGCTGGGAGAGGATTAAGACGAGGATAAACGGTTTGTTGAAGTGGGTGAAGAAGCAAAGCCCAACAAAATGGGACTTTGGTGTTCTTGTTAGTGTTGATGATGAGGGTGGAGGAGATGAAGATGATTGAGCTGGGATCGAATATCCCAAGTCCGTTGAGCACCTGGAGTCCATCACTCAACTAAAATGAACGATTCCCGTTGGGCGGGCATAAGGCTTATCAAGAGGTTTTCTTTCTATTAAATGTGATGCGGTGGGGGACAACTCCAACCCGCGCCCGGATAAACAATGATACTCCATGTTCCCTCCCAAAGTCGCATCCACTCTTCTGCAATTCACAGTTGCCAGCTCATAGTCCTCCCTTCGCATCTGACGCCACGAACTACATCATTCTCGACCTTCCAAAAACAATTGCTCTCCAATACCTCTTCCCCCCTGTAATGGACAACACCACCTCTACAAATCACAATACGAGACAGGCCATAATTGGCAGCACTGTCTTTACAAATCGCAACACAAGACCGGCCATGGATGAGCTATCCAAAGCATTCGGCGCATTGGCTTTGCCTAACGCCAAATCTTCTAGCGCGAAAAGATGAGGAACTCACCTTCACCTTATTTCCTAAGTTCCCTGCTGAATTACAGCTCATGATCGTAAGTACAGTATTTCTTTTTCGAATTCATCAGTCCATACTCAAGAGTATCTACTCTGGGCGTATTGATGCTCCTTCAAGCTATCTCAAAGCCTTCCGTTACGGTAGAAAGTAGAATATCAGATATCAGTCGTTCAGCTAGCTTCAGCCATTAAGGACAGGTGCCTTGAAGAGTTGGAATATATTTATGACATCTCTGGGTTCAATTGCTCAACCGGAATGAGTGACTTGGGCTCGTGTTCTCTGCGGAGAAGCCCCTTATTCCGATCATTGATGTGGATTGAGAGATTAGTTTCTTGAAGCCCAATAAACGCGGTAATCCCATCAGCGTCAAGAAAGCTGATAGCTGACCCTGTGTTCCTCCTCTAGTCGCTCGCTCTACCTGGCCCCAGAGGCGTTGAGATAAACCATTGTTATGGCTGCCGATACAAGCCAACTGCTTTCTATCATACTGCCGCATTCACCAACTCTATCTTTTTATAACGCCCACCCCGTGCATGCTTCTGACTTGGATGCCTTTTCGGATCCTTTGCCTATTCTCTACGTTTACCACGACTCTCGAACCGTCATCTTAAAGACCTACCGCCTTGTTTTCGATGAGATATTTTGCCCATTATTATTTACCCCTGTCGAGACACCATTCTACTCCCAAACATGAGTGCCATGGATGGTCTCTGCACGTTCCCAAACGTTTCTCTGCTGCCGAAGCATGGTATCCGTTTCCTAGCAGTTCATCCTCACACAATTCGTGTCTTCGATAGTTCGATCAATTATACAAATCCTCATCATATATCGCAACCCGGTCGTTGGAAGTATGCAGTGGCCGAGGCTGTGAAGTGTTCGGGAGTCTCCAAGAACTCGCCAATACTTCCTAATGAGCCTGAAGAGGATGATTGGGATATGAATACAATGAACGGTTTGATTCTTTCTTGGAGGCGGTCTGGGCGACGAAAGATGGTAGTGAACCGGATCCCGTACAAGTGATTCAGAGGCTATGGCTTTTGCTCGATCAGAGAGCGACTGCTAGGAGCTGGACAACCCCAGATGTTACTTATTTAGAATACGAGGAAGCAATGAGGTAATACCATAAAGGGGCTGTTGTTAGAGCGTTGGGAGCTGTGCCAGCTAGAGACTGGATGTGACGAGGACTCAGAAGATTTCCCAAGGGATGGTGGAACAGTAGAAGCCTTTGATGTCAGTGAAAGGCGCAAATGTACGGAGTACTGTATGGAGAGAGTAAGGAATACAAGTGACAAGAAAGTATCTCAATGACTGTGATACACGATGTGAATTTATATGCCCGTTGTAGTGACTTGATCAGGCACTTGTGCATCGTCCGGTGTCAACGATACCTTGAAGTGTAATCATTGAATCAGGTGGCGATTCATGTTTGTGTGCATAGAGCGGGCCATCTTAGTTCTAATCATTCAAAAAGGCCAAAAGATTTGAGATCTTTAACCTATCCCCATCAATGCGGTACCACCCTCAGGACGATGACCCGGGTTGCCCTTTTATCAGGTCTAACCGAGGCTGATCACATGAAGGGCTACACCTTTGCCAAGATACCTGGAACAACACTTGAAAGAAATTCACTCCCAGATGTTCATGACGCCTTATGATTTCCTTGTTTCGATGAATCATGAAAACAATTCGGGCAGCGATGAAAGAATGTATCACGTGAGAACCCGCCTTAGCGTGTTTAGTGTGTCGCGTAAACCACAACTTTGAACTTCAACACATTCTCGACATTTCTCGCCATCGCCATCTTCATTTCCTGGGCAATATCTCGAGTAGATAAACCCACAAGCGCTGATGATGTTGATGAATGAGTGCGAGATTTGAGAAATTGCTGAGATGTCGACCTTTTGTGGAGTGGTGGACGAGTTCCCTGACATTCGCAGTAAGTTCAACGTCTAAGATATCAATCATTCGATCCTGTTCAGCGATTACAAGTAGAGTTTCGGATGGCTGTAGGGTACCATTGAGCTCTTTGGGGGCCTCTCGGCAAACTCATATTCCGCCGATATGAATTGGATGATTGATATCTTCAAATTCATGTGACATGCTTGGAGAGACACTAACAATCTATGTAGTCGATTTCTTCCGCCCGATTCCTGGCCTCCGCCCTCCCCGAAAATGTTTCTTGAGTCATGTTCACAGTGACCATCTCGTGGGACTTGATGCATTGTCCTTCCACGGTTGCTTGTATGATCTTCCTCCACGAACCTGAACTCCCGCGCTGATTGGATTACAGCATCTACTGTTCTGCCGCCACCAGAGAAATTCTCCTTCGACTTGAGAAATACCCTCATCGGTTGAACTTTCAGAAAGGCATCCTGGAGTCTCGAAAAGTCACGTACAAGCATCTCGAGAAGCTGTTGGTATGGAATCGAGATTGTCTCAATGCATTTCAGTTCCTAACTTCACTCGCAGAAAACCATACCTCTGGAGACCCCTACTCGTATTGAACTGGAACCGGGAAAGGATATCCAGGTCACGTTGTTTGATGCCAATCACTGCACCGGCGCAGTCATGTTTCGTAAGATTGGAAGCGTTGCCCATTGTCTCTGTGCTAATCATCAACATAGTGATCGAGGGTGATGACAAGGCGATCCTGTACACCGGTGACATCAGATCCGAGCCTTGGTTTGTCAATAACCTGACCCGAAATCCATTCATGATCGAGTACGCAAGTGGCCTGAAGACCCTGGACTGCATTTATCTTGATACAAGCAACATTGTCGACATTCCTTTTCCTACCAAAGCTGACGGTCTAAAGGAGCTTTTACAAAAGGTTTCAAAGTACCCAGCTAATACCGTCTTTCATTTCACGGCATGGACCTTTGGCTATGAGGAAGTGTGGATGGCGCTGTCTCGGACCCTAAAGTCACAGGTAAATCCCACTCCTCTATTTTCCCAAGTGAGACTTGACCTAAACTGACATTGCTCAAGATTCACGTCGATGAATACGAAATGCGCCTCTACGAGTCACTCCGTGGAAAGCCCAAAGACCTTAAAAATCCCGCCGACGATTCATATCTCTCCGGTCCGTTCTTGGCGCATGAAGGCCCAGCGCTCACCGGATACAAATGCGGCAACGCGCCACAAGTTGGATGTCTGACGAGTGATCCAAAGGTTCGGATTCATAGTTGTGAGAAGGGACTACAATGCCAAAGTCTGAACGAGAAGACGGTCTGGATCCGCCCAATCATCACACGGACCGAACACGGAGAAATTGCAGAGGTTGGAGTTGGTGGAGGTGGAGGCGATCTAAAACAACGTCCAGAGTTGGTACTCAACAACGAGTATGAGATTGATGAGTTTCTAGGGCTGTAAGTGGATCTACTCATCACCAATTTTGGATCGTTCATCGTAATTCAACGATTGATGGCGGATTGTACTAACAATACTTAGATTCGCAAACAGAGAAGATCTCGTCAAGGTGGATATCAAGCGCGTGTTTCGCGATGCCCTACGATCTCATCGAACTTCTCTGCCGCTTGACCACATGAGCCTCGATCAGGGCAAATTGTCTCTGACAAAAATTGCAGAAATCTTTGCACAATCCGTAGCAGAGAAACAGAGTGTCAACCTCAGCGAGAGTCTTACCGATAAAGCTCTTGTGCAAAAGGAACTGCTTCCAAGAGTCATCACGTTCCCTTACTCTCGTCACTCTTCCTACACCGAATTGTGCCATCTCGTCAGAGTCTTCAATCCGAAAGATATCTACCCTTGCACTGTGGACGAGGCTAATTGGGACGAAGGTATGTCGCCCTTTTGGAATCGCTCACTCAAAGTGGAGTATTTACTTCCTGTTCTCCCTGAATCGTTCACACCGTCTGAACCATTTATATCCTTCTTTGCCCGTCTTATACACGCTAATAATTTGTCTCCAAATAGGGGTCAGCATGAAGAAGTTGTTCGGTGAAGAATGCTCAGCTACCAAATTCCGACACGATAACGAGATGCGAGGTGAGTTATTCGAAGGAGTTGAATCTCCTAAATGAAGTGGGTGGTTACTGATTACTCCAGAACTTCACGCAGAACTCCAGGCGGAGCGTCACCTGGGGTACACCAGCCAGAAAACCCACACAACCGCAACCAGCGATTCATCGTCGCAGATGCTACCAGCAAGTAGTCCGGTACAGCGAATGGCTCGAACCCCGAAACGACGTTCTATGGTATTTCACAGAAACTCACTGGGCAAACTTCGGCCATTCGACGCCGATGGAAATGAAGTCGTTCCTCCAGGTATGGCCGAAAAGGTCCAGAAGGCAACGACTGAGGCGATTTCAACGATCGGGTCTACTCCTTCTCAAGATATAATCGCTGTGTCGCCGGGATCCGCGTCACAGAAATTGCGCCGTAAAGCTATCTTGGAAGGTTTGGAAGAGGGTGGTTCTACAAAGCGTGCTCGCTTCGAATATGATGGTCGAGTCTCATCACCACCACTGACGTTGAGTTCGGGTGTTAAGTCTACTTCTCGAAGGGAACACAACCTTCCTGCTGAATTTGATGGTGCTCCCACTCCGGGCTCTGAGGCGGATAGCAGCCATGACGAGCCCACACCCACGTCCTCAATCGCTCATCCGGTCTCAGCGATTCGGGCTGCTAATGGAGGGGCCATCCAACCCGTCGAGGATCCCTATGTGCGGTCGTTCGACGACTTCGATTACGAACCTGAAGATAACACCTTCATCGACCGGGGGGACAACATTGTACGATGCAAGTCTTGCGGCCGCGAGGTGTGGACTGTGTGGATGACACAGAGAGGATTCTGTACTGGCGACTGTAGGGAGAGTCGTGGGGATGGCCCAAATGAAGATCCATACTACGAGATTATTGATCCTGATGCCGGCCCACGTCCAGGATTCGCACCAGGTGATTTTGCAGAGTTCCACATCGACGCTCTCGAACCGCGGTATGAAGCCCGAAAAAATATTGTCGGCGACTACCTTGATGATCACTCAGACGCATACGACACTCTCGATGAGGATTCAGAATATCGCTCCGAGTACGATAACGAGGACAGCTTCATAGACGATGCCAGCATCCACGATTCCGATCATGGGGATGAGGAGAGCACTTATTCCAGCGATGAAGAAACAACGGACTACAAGCAATTGTTCAACAAGCTTCAGCGAAAGCACTGTCGTCTTGTAGATGTTCATGAGGGTATGATGAGAGATTTCATGGATTCAGACTACGAGCATCACGAAAATTCTTCGGACGAGTTGAACGATTCTGATATTGAAGAAATTGACGAGTCCGGAGTATTGATGGTGGATGTCTCTGTGCCCGACCCCGCGGTGGCCGAACTCGTACTTTCCCAGGCACAAGAGCAATCGCAGGAGTCAGAGGTATCAGCGGACAGGATTAGGGACCGGGTCAAGGCATTCGAGGCAGCTGCCGGCGATGCTTGGAACAACATCTCGATGGTCTCGACTGGAGACAATCATACGCATGAGGAGATTGAGTTGTAGGGGATATTGCTTTATTTTGCTTTCGGTTGGCGATAAGAATCGCTCGATTGAAGTGAGGGACTTGGTATGGCACAAGGATAATGGCTGGAGTTACTGGCAAGGGAAAAGGATGATACCCAGGGATTTGCTGTGCCACGACTGGCTGTCAGTTATGATCACGACATACTTATGCTTGCTAGCTCTCTGTACTCTACACTTTGCAGAAATAAACAAAGAATCTCTTCCAACCGTTGGCAGTTCCACGTGGGCAATTGAGTACATATGCATCTCACCAATATCGCTCTACAAGCATCCGAGGTACAGCAGCCAATCAGCCTCTCGGCACCAAGTTTTAGGGTTTGTGGCGCGAATCGCAGGACAGCATTCCGGGTCTCAGCCCGACGTACACAAAGCCGGCTGATTGGGCGAGAGACGGGCGGGAGTGATGGATGAGGAAGAGGCTGCAGGGCTGAGGATTTCTTATTGGGAAATGCACGAGGTAGTATTGAAGGATTGGTTCAGCTGGAGCGCGAGGTTCTGCAATGGGTGTTGATGGTCCATATTGCAGCGGAGACATGGAAGAGTGCAGAATGTGCGAGTGGGGACTTGATGATTTGGTAGCTGGGGACTTGTGACTTGGTGTTTTATGGATATGGTACAGGTGGGTAGCCGGGGACGTGGATGCGGACGTGGTGGTGAGTTGTGAACACGACGTGTCAGTTCACTCCCCGGGTCAATTTTGGTCAACTGTGGATGGGATGGGTTTCTATTGCGTACCTTAGAAGCTTCTAGTGAACTGGTGAAAGGGGAATATGTGAGATGATGACAGTGCCATGGTGCTGACAATAATCGGGTGAACGTGATACATAATTACGACTTCGATATCCGGAATTTCCTCTAGCTCTCTTTACTTGAGAAAGAAGAATTTTTTTGACGTTCGTTGAACGATTCAATCATTCCCCGGAAACGATTCGAGTTCGAGACGAAATTTGCCCTCCGTTGTTCAACCCTGATTTTCAGAGTGGCATTTTTTTTGATAAAGGAGGGCCACGATAGAAGAAGCAAGCAACATTCTTCCTCCCCGAATCTCCTTGGAATAAATCCAAGACAAAATTTGAAGATACTGAAGGAAGATCCTCGCGCAAGATTTAGATTCGAATTCTTTTACTCTTTTCCCGCTAGTTCCTGTCTGTGATGGCTTGACAAATTTCGGATCATCTCTGGCGAAACAGATTCACGAGTCACGACCTGAACTCACCGCACGTCCGACGAAGAGACCTTCAGACCTCCTTCCCTCTTCAACCCTCGCAACTGCCCCCTTGCCCGCGCGCGAAAATTATTTAAACGGTCACTCCTTCTCTAGATATCGTATTGAAAACCACGAATATTCGTCATACGAAGTACTACTGGAAGGAGGGTCGCGGGTACGAAATTGCCCTGTGAAAGCCAGCTCGGCAACGTAGGATTCGGGGCAACGGTGAAGACAACAAAAGGCCATTGATTCAGCAGCACTGAGTAAATGATCTTGTGATTCATACCGCTGTTTAACGGCAGTGATTCACAGCGATTTAAGGAGGAGGAGTCAAAAGTTCCGAATTTCAAGAGCGCAACGAGAACGCTTCCTCCCTTCCTTCCTTCCTTCCTTCCTTCCTTCGACACCCACCTGCACGTACACGCTTCACAACACGTTGAAGATTCACAATCTCAATCGTTCACCACCTACGAACGATTCTTGCTATCTACGCCTTTGAATCTGCGAACCCCATCCGGCGACATCTCCTGAATCGCGGAATCGGTCTGAAGTCATCTTCACTTCTCTATCCAGACGTCACTCCCCCACCCAACACCACCAAGATGAAGGGTCCTCTGATAGACCAGTTGGTATACACCCACATGTTTCCCAAACCGAAATCCACCGATCCACAGAATTTCCAAGGGCTTCTCCAGCGTCAACTCGTCCCCGAAGTCCGCCACGAGACACAAGCATTCTACGGACATCTCTCCTCCCAGGAAGCCAAATATCCCGGCCTAGATTACTCCTACCAACCGCACCGCAACCGACTCTCGCGGTATCCATGGCACAGAAGACTATTTAGAGCATTCGATGCGTTGAGATTGACAGAGAGCGAGATCGCGGGTCTGACGAAATGGGAAGGCACGCGGTGGGCTAAGGAGCGATTTGAGCGAGAACAAGGGGTGGTGATTAGAGACACGACGGGAGATGGGATTGAAGACTGGGTGGAGCCCGAACTACGCGTTCCAGTAGCACAACGGACGGAGGTGGAAGATGATGGGGATCGCGAAATGGAAGATAATGAGAATGAAGGGCAAGGAGAGGAGAACGAGGGTGCAGAGGACGAGGACATGGATGATGAGGATGAAGACAGTGATGTGGAGATCCGCAGTGTGGGAATTGAGCTCAATGAGCGACTACGAGCGGCGGTTGCGCAGAGAGAGGCGGGGAATGCGGCCACGGTTATGGATGAGGAGTGGGAGCAATGGCTCAAGGAAGCTGTTGAGGCTGGCGGGATCCCTTTCCTCTCCTCGGACCTTTCACCAAATGCCAATATCCCCGGCACACGACCAGCTTCCGACAACCCGGCGATGCACCCACGACTCTTGAACGCAGCGCGACTGGGACAATGGCAGCAGATACCTGATTTCCTGCAGAATATGGTTAGGCAGAATATGGAAGCCACTAATCGCCGGATGGAAGATTTGGCCCCGACTTCAGCGTCCAGTTCGCGCTCATCGTCGAATTTCTCAGCAAGATTAAGTTCTGGTCCTCGTGTGAGAGCGGTCCCTATTCCGAATGCGACAACGGGCCGGATAGATCCCAGAACAGTCGCTCGACTGGATCACGATTTCTCACGGATCCTACCGCCTGTACCAACGGAGAGAGTGGCGGCTCTTAGAATGCCGAGAGGTCCGTTGAATGACAATACTCCCTGAGAGCACTCTTACATCTTTTCTCCCAATCGATCGGCTGGAATGGGCTATAAAATTCGAAAGAAAGATTTCGTGCGTACAAGGAGACGACTGGCTGGGCCATATACCATTACTTACGTTTGCGTTGCTCTTTATTCATTTTTGGTTGCTTCAATCGCAACTCATTCAGGCGTTGTTTTAGCAAGGCGTTCCGAAGCGTTGATGTTTATGTTCACATTTGTCTTTTTATTCGGTGGTTTTGCTAGGAAAAGGTGCATGGATTACAGCAGGGGGCAAGAATGAAGTGATATTAGGAGAGGGAACGAAGGAAGGGTTGTGAGATTGGGGAGAGGGAAGAAAAGGAAGGGACTAAGGGGTACATAAAGGATTTTTGCTCTCATGGGAAACATTGAATGGCATGGCATGGAAGATCTATTTGGCTTTGGTTTTGCTTTCAGAGCACTTGGCTGGCGTTAGAGACGTCAGGAAGGAAAGAAAGATGCATAGTTTTGGCTTGGTAGTGGGTAATGAATGAGCGATGATATTCTCAGTCCTTTTCCGGCTTTGAGTGAATGGGCGTTTATTGACACTTGCTGTCTACACGGATTGTTTGCTCGCCGCTGAAATGCGTCACTCTATTGAGACTGCCCTTTGGGACAAGTTAGCACGTACAAGTGTTTGCATCTATTCTGTACTACTGTTGATATGACAGTGTATTTCTTACACTATTGCTGTCCACTATTGTTCAAGATTTGGATATATCAAACCCATCGAGCGATAGAAAAATGCACAGCCCGTGAGTGAAAGCTTAATGATGATATGAAGTCCTTTTTTGATTTACTGCTGCATTGAGACATTCAAAGCTATTTCCATTCGCACATGAGTGCAGTAATCAGAATTCCCATCTCACTTTGTCCAAACTTGCTTGACAAACTCCTCCACATCGTCCATCAACAGTTCAGGTTGCTCCAGCGCAGCGAAATGTCCTCCCTATTTCACGTCAGCTCAGCCAACTCCCTCAACCCTCACCCAAACCTTAATCAACAACAGAATAAGAAAGGAGAGGAGCACAGGAGATATACCTTTTCATGTTCCCGATAAAATACCAGATTTCCGTCTTTCTCTACCCATGATTTTGGGGCTGGCATTATTTCTTTAGGGAAATTGCTGTAGCCGAGCGGTTTGGATATGTAGCCTGCTCCTAGCCAGGGGTCGGGGGAGAATCTCTGTTGTCGCCAAATTGTCAGCACCTCGTCCCATCCCATCCAAGCCCAACCCTGGAGCTAACCCAACCCTAAATTCAAGTGAAGGCCAGGGGAAAAAATGAAAAAGTACTTACCCCACGGTAGGGATACACGCCCCTCCCCATACTCTCCGTAAACCAATACAAGCTCACGCTCTCCAGAATCGTCTCCAAGCTCGGATTCTCATCAGTCCAAGAAAGAAACTTCTCTCCTATCCACGCCAACAGCGCAAGCGGACTTGAATCCAGGACTAACCCGATGGTGGCGGGGCGCGTGGCGTGCTCAAAGGAGTAGGCTGAGCCCATCTTCATGAAATCTTCTCCGCGCTTAAGGCCCTGTTTGTCCCTCTCGTTCAACGAGTCCACGGACATTCCCTCGGGACGTGAGCGGACTAGAGAAAAATTGAGATGAACAGCTAAATTTGGGGCCTTTGGTCAGTTTAGGGTTCGAGAAAGGGAGGGAAGGGACGGGAGGAGAAAGACCTTTGCAAGCCTCAAACCCAGCGCCCAGGATCTTCGCCACGTGGCTTCCAATATCGCCGCCCTGAGCGATGTATCCAGAGCCAAACCCGAGATCAAGCATAAGCTGGTTCATGAGTGCTGCTATATCTTTTGTGCCGAAATCGCGGTCCAAAGGCGGGGTGGATGAGAATGCGTAGCCGGGGAGGGAGGGGATGATGAGGTGATAGGGGAGGGTTTGGGGTGTGTATTTCCGCTTCATTAGTGAAAGGATGGGGAGGAATTCGAGGAAATTACCTGGGGGTTTGGTTAGATGGGCAGTGGGATGAGGGATGGGACAGGGGCGGGGTGGAAGAGAAAGGAGGCAAACCAGGCCAGCCGTGGAACAGAGCGACTGGGACAGCATCTGCCTTCTCGGAAAACAAAGCGACGAAGTGGATTTTGAACTCCTCTTTCCCGAGAGAGACTGTGGACATGAAGTGGGGGAATGAGTTCATGTGTGCTTCACATTTCCTCCTGTGTAGGAATCCAGATCAGCTGTTGTGTTCCTTGAGAATCAAACAAAATGCCATAGCGAAGTCTTGTCAAACACAACAGCAACATTCAATATGTGACAGCGAGTAAACAAACAAGGACGGGTTTAGAAGTTCTCTCAATCTGTCAATCACTTGATCGCATTGACGCGGAACTCCCCTTGCTTCCAGTTCCCACCAACGTCATTCCCCAGAAATTAGCCTCAACAACAGAAACAAATTCAGCAACTCAATAAACACTGAAAACACTCCCTCACCCCCCCCATCCCTCAAACTCAGAAAGATCTCAGGACTCACCAATCAAACCCCTCCCAGACCTTCTTCGCATCAACCATCCACTTATGACTAACGCCATACGTCCCGTCTTCCTGGAGAGTTTCATACGTCGGCTTCGGGATTCTGCTTAATTTCAACAACTGTTTAAACTCCTGTATCTCCTTCTCCGGAACCTCAATCTTAAAGGGATCCGGCTTCTTGAGTGCTTTGGCTGGGACTTGTGCGTAAGGAGCTGCCATTGTGACTTTGTTACAGATTTGAGGATGAAAGACGATATGTAATATTTGGATCGGGCTTCTTTTATGGTGGTGTATTTATGTGCAGATGAGAAGGGCAGAGGAAGAGGACGTTGTCGTTTTGTACGCAAGTATTGACGACCTTCGGGCCGTCCACCGCCCAATGAAGAGCGGGGATAGCTAGCGTGCTGCAGCCAAGCTCACACCTTTTCTTGATGCCCAGGACTTATGTAAGAAATTCGAAGTCAAAGATGGCGTAATCCTACTCAAATCTCCATTTGGCCAATATTTGCGGCATATATTTCCCTTGTGATTCTTCATTCATCTGAATGCAAGAGCACGCTCGTGAACAAATCATTGCATAGAGTACACCAGGAGGGTTTCAAGCAAGTAAGAACCCCAGTCATAAATTTGGCCCATGAATTGCTGACTTAATATCACAAATATGAAAGCTTATCTCATCATATACTCTCCCTTTTAGCCCATCCTACCTTTCTCCCCCGCACTCGTTCCTCGTCTTCACACGTAGGGAGCTAGCCCACCGCAACCTCTCCAACCTCAGGTGAGTAGGGTGAGTTGGGCCAGGTCCCTACTCTTACCCTCCACTCTCCCCACCTTTCCAATCAGTAAACAAAAGCCCCCTGCGTCAACGGCAAACTCGTAGCCGCTTCACAAATCATATGAACGCCATCAGCCTCAACCCTATAATTCTCAGGATCAACCTTCATCTTTGGTCTCGCATCATTGAACTTCATATCCTTCTTCTCAATCTTCCTACAATTCTTGACTGCTTCGACGCGTTTCTTGAGGTTGTAAGTGGTAATAGTGCCGGAGGATATGGAAGCTTCGGAGACGAAGAGGATGGATGTTTGGGGGACGAGGGGAGCGAACATAGGACGCGAGATGATGGGTTGGACGGTTGGGATGGAGGCGTTGGGATCTCCCTGATTGTTTGGTTAGATATATAAAAAAAAAGGATGGGATGGGGAAAAAGGGTAAATACCATCTGAGAATAAGAGATAAACCCGCTCTTAATAACAGTCATCGGTTTCGTCCCAAACCAAGCCGGATCCCACACCACAAGATCTGCCAACTTACCCACCTCCACGCTCCCAATAACATGGCCCATCCCCTGCGCAATCGCAGGATTAATCGTATACTTGCTCACATACCTCTTAACCCTAAAATTATCCGCGCCCGTGCCTTCATCTTCCTTCAATGTCCCGCGCTGGACTTTATTCTTGTGCGCGGTATTCCAGGTTCGGAGAATAACTTCGCCGCAGCGGCCCATAGCTTGAGAATCAGAGGACATCATGGAGATGGCGCCGAGATCGTGGAGTACATCTTCGGCGGCGATGGTCTCGGCGCGGATACGGGATTCTGCGAATGCTACGTCTTCCGGGATGTTTTTGGAGAGGTGGTGGCATACCATCAGCATGTCTAGATGCTCATCCAATGTATTCCTCGTATACGGTCTTGTAGGGTTCGTGGAAGAAGGAAGAACATTTGCATGTTCAACCACACTGATAATATCTGGGGCATGGCCACCGCCCGCGCCTTCCGTATGATAGGTGTGAATCGCACGATCTTTGAATGCCGCGATGGTGGATTCCACGAAGCCGGATTCGTTCAAAGTGTCGGTGTGGATGAGGCATTGGACGTCAAGTTCATCGCAGACTGTGAGGCAGGAGTCGATGGCTGAAGGTGTGGTACCCCAATCTTCGTGGAGTTTGAGACCGCAGGCTCCGGCTATGACTTGTTCGCGGAGGGCGACGGGAGAGCTGTCATTACCTTTGCCGGTTATACCTATGTTTACGGGGAGAGTGTCACAGGCCTGCAGCATTTGACTGATGTAGGTCTTTCCTGGTGTACAGGTTGTTGCACTCGTGCCGGCACTGCGTGGTTTCAGTAGGAATACTTACAGGAGAGTTGGGGACGTACCTAGGGCCAGTGCCGCCACCTAGCATTGTAGTGATACCCGAAGAAATAGCCTCATACACTTGCTGAGGACAAATGAAGTGGATATGGGTATCAAAACCACCAGCAGTAATGATCTTGCCCTCTCCAGCAATGACATCCGTGCAAGATCCCACAATCATATTGGGGCTGACACCCTCCATCACGTCGGGATTGCCAGCCTTCCCAATGCCGACAATAACGCCATTCTTAACACCAATATCCGCTTTGTAGATACCAGACCAATCCACAATCAACGCATTCACAATGGCCAAATCCAGCGACACTTCATCAGATACACCAGTAGCTTGTCCCATACCCTCTCTCAAAGTCTTCCCACCACCAAACTTACACTCGTCGCCGTAAGAAGTCAGATCCTTCTCGACTTTAATCCAAAGATCCGTGAAGCCCAATCTAACGGTGTCTCCAGTCGTGGGACCAAACATAGTAGCATAAGCTGCCCGATCCATCTCAAACGAATTGATGTGCGCCATATCCCCAGCTGGCTCTTCAACATGCGCGAAGCCCGCCGCATGAAGCTTGGTCAAGATCTCATGGGCATTAGCATGATCCACAGGGCCGGTCGCCAGATGGTTTCCTCCACGAATGACCTTCTTTCCACCAATCTCTACCAATGTAACAGTCTTGGTGTCTCCCGGCTCGAAACGAACTGATGTTCCAGCTGCGATGTCCAGACGATAGCCATACGCTTTGAGACGATCGAATACGAGCTGAGGATTCGTCTCAATGAAATGATAATGCGAGCCAATCTACCAGACCCATTAGCCACCCTCCCCTTCCCTCAGCTACCCACAAGAACATACCTGTATAGGTCGATCCCCCTTACTAGTGACCTTCAACCTAATCCTCTTTCTGCCCTCATTCAGCACCACCCGTCCCTTAACCGCAACTACAGCACCCGGTTGTTTCTCCGCCTTATACTCCTCTTCGGCCGGTAGTGGAAAGACGCTTTTATCTGGGATCGGTAGGAAGGAGCCATAGAGGGCTTTGGCGAGATCTCCGTCGTCGCTGCTGATGGGATGGTGTACGGTTACGAGGTAGGTGCCGGTTGGAAATGTGCCTTCGACCATGAGTTCGGTGAGGGTCGAGCATACGGAGGGGAGGACGTGGCGCCGGCCCAGCATGGTGGCGCCGATGGACATGAGGTCTGCGACTGTGTGGTTGCCATCGCGGATGAGCTGCTGTTCGTTAGCTTTGCAATTGGAGTTGGCTGGGAGGGAGGGGAAGTACTTCTTGGAGATTGTTTGCGAGGAGTGCCTGGAGGGAATTAGGAGAGATTGGGAGTCTTGGGTAATTGGTAAACGTACAACAGCTTCCGAATGATTGAGCTTCACTCCTCTCGCCAGGCGTCTCTGTGCGAGAAATCCTAGCTGAGAGATCACCAGCTTGTCAACCTAGACGCGGGGTCAGCTTGGAGCTCCAGCAAACTCAGAATCCGAGCCTTCAGACGTACTTCTTTGGGTATTAGATGCATTTAAGCTCGTGCTGTAGCTGTATGCTACAAGTATATCCTCAATTCGACATCAATCGAGTGAAGTGTGAGCTTTCCACGGGGTGATACCCCGCAAAGTCAATTGGAGCGCGATAAGCTCTGAGACAAAATGAGCAGGGGTCGATATAGGCGGCTACGCCAACTATTTAGCCTGTGCTATCGCTCGGCAATCCCACGGGCATGATAAGCAGAAATTTCCAATAGGACTTGAGTAATCTGATAGGGAGGAGGGTCGAAGTTGACTTCATGTGTTGGAGACATATTCATTCATTGATTCTGAGTGATTCCAATGCCTTCGTGAATGCCATTATTGAACATAATCGTGGGTATATACGAATGCTGTCCCACCCGTTGCACCACCTGCCCGTCCCGTTCAAGCAAGCCACTGGGGATATCATCCAGTTGGTTACTCCTGATGCCCCTTTTCGCCTTATTCAAGGTATATAACGCCAATAAACACCCCTCCCAATGCAACGCTAAAATGCAAATCAAATAAAGACGAGTGCTAAAACCTTAACTGAACCCTGGGAACACTCTCAACAGTGTTTTCCGCCCTAGACAATGTTAGATGTGCTTCATTACAAACGCGATGGACACTTACATTTCGGGCGCCGACGTTCATTAACGACGTCTGGATCTTCTAAGGAAGGCTGTCTAGCAGCAAGTTCTAGTATCCGTTGCTGGGCGATCTCTTGGCGTGTCAGTCCTAGATCGAGGTTTTCTGGAACCACATTGCCCAACACCGATATCTGCGTGTTGGCCGGCATTGCGTTCGTCATAACAGATTGAGGTTCCATTGGCATCGTGGTAGTCGCGTTACTATGACTTCTTGGAGCCAAAGTCGAGCGGAGGAGTACTTTTCGAAGATTGGTCTGATATCTCCGAATTCGATTCCTAGCATTGTCCGATTGGACATCGCTTTCCTCATCATTAATCATAACTCGCGACCGTAATCGGCGGATGTTTCGTTCTCGACGGACCATACCATTAGTGATTTTCGTCGGGCAATAGCCCTTGGGTAAGACGCTCTTCTTGCACATTGGGCATAGTGAGCTATTGTTTCTCAAGAAAGAATCTATGCAATCGGAATGGAAGATGTGGCCACAAGGGAGTTCTCGAATAGGCGTTCTGCCGGACTCGAAGTCGTCGAGACATATAGGACATGTTGGTTGAGAATAGGGTAAGTATTTGTGGGAGAGTATAGAGTCAGGACTGGAGACGGTATCATCAATCACTGATACTGGAGATGATGGCGCAGGTAGATCCTGAGACTTTGAGGCACGGTTCGCACTGGACCCTTCACTCACATCGTCATGCTCAACAGTAGTTGTCGAAGTGCTGTTTTTCTTCGTACGCGGAGACGCCGACGGTACCCTATCATCTCCCTCGAGATTGTATGTGAATAATGGTAGCTTGTTGATATGCTCTTGAGGAACTGTGAGTCTTTTGATGCCGAGAGCTTCCAAGTCGACTTCGCCGTTGGCTACTCGACGTTGTAAAGATTTCCGTCGTGATCGGAGGATCAAGTGCATAGCACCTGACGTAGCTCCCAACATCAGGAAGAGGACGGCGACGATGACCAACAGCAATACCCACAGACTAGGGATCTGTGTTGCGGTCGAGACATGAAGTTCCGTGTACAGCCTGACATAATCTCTTGGATCGATGTTGGGCAGCTCCGATATCTGATGTCCGTATGGTACACTTGTCATATTCCCAGAGTATAGACTCGATTGGTACATCATCTCGTGGCCGATATTCGAAGGGACAGCATAAGCTGGATAGCCATGGGAAGATTTCCAACTACCGCCATCGCCAAGGTCCCATACAGACGAGCTAATTGGAGGAGGCTGAGAGGTTCCATTGTTGGGAAGGTAGAAGATTATGCCTCTCATGGGATCCTGATCAGCCGCAGCTAGATATGCCAAAGTGCATTCTGCATTGATCCAAGGGGCCAAGGCTACCAATGTAAAGTCGGTTGGGGGAAGGTTGGCTTGACGAGTGACGTTCGTGGGGATATACTCTGTCGATAGATTGTAACACGGGTCGTCGCGATCGAGGTCTGGGACGTAAAGAAAGCCGCCGATTGTACCACTCTGATCGGCATCGTGTGTTGATAAAGTCTGTAGGTTTTCGTCAAGGGTAAGAGCATAGGAAATATTTGGCTATCCAACGATATCAGCATTGATGTTGGGTCACAAGGAGATCGTACGAACCCGTAATTGTGCCACGACGGTACTCAGCTCAGCATCCGTCGCAGTAGTGGCCCATTCTTCGTTGGGAAACAGTAGACTAGGGACTTGTCAGTGATTTGATACGATGCCATGGTCGTATATTCGAAGGGTGATGCAACGATCCGCAGTGCTGTTGCATCTCCGCTTGTTCTTCGGTAGACTGAGTTGAGCGATCATGCCGCGTCATAACAGAAAACCTGGAGAGAAATGGAAGAAGAAGGGTAGGACATACACGACGGTATCGATTTCATTTACAGCTGTATGAAAGCACAAGTCAGTATATATAATACCACGAAGAGGCGCTATGACGGAGAGCCAAGATTCCAAGACGGTGTGCGTCCTCGGCGCCAAGGACGATCGCAACTGTGTGGTTTGGGAACGGAAATTGTGGTACGTACACATCGCTGTCTACTTTGCGCAGGATGTATCGCACCTGGCCCATCCGCGCCAAAATTATTGATTAACATAAGGGCAATCTGAGGTCGTCGGGCGCAATTGTTGTTCCGGAGAGTTCAGGTTGAAGTTGGAACGGAGGACGATGCCAAGAGATATTTGGATGGAGATCCAAGAACGGGCGCGGTCCTTGGGGCTGGGCGGCTGGGATGGAAAAGCTTGACTGGTGAGGCTAGGCTTCAATAGGTGGTGAGACGGATGGCGGGACACGGGACGCGAGCATCAGAGAGGGGTAGGGGTAGGGTACAGTAGCGAGTAGAGTGATACGAGGTGGTTATGCATTAAAATTTGTGCATTTTTCCTGGGGTCGTTCAACCATTTTTGAGGGTTTGATAATAATAGAGCTGGAAGGGCATGGTAAATAAATACGCATATTCGGGATTGCCATTAAAACAGCCAACACCGTAAGCCTGACTTTGACAGGATCAAGATACTTTTTGCGTCGTGTACCCCCGTATTTGGGGAAGTTCTTTGCGTCAAAAGATTGGTTTATTCCTGGCGTATTGCTCAAAGGAGGAAGATTACCGATAGAAGATAGTGCTGCCGAAAGTTCCTTGATTGGCTCGGAACATGCGGATCGAGAATAGTCATGTGACATTTCAGAGATACGCGTCTTGTTCTCGCTCCATCGGCTTTGATACATGCCGTACAGCAGTAAATATTCGGCACGCATATGCTGGATTGAGGAGGAAGTTGTTGGTGTTAGTCAGGCTTGGACCCCTGGTGGTGAACCAGTACGCCGGCAAAGCAGCAAAGCTAGCCACTTTAACCCACCTATGAGTTATCATCGAGTAAATTGAGGGAGCGAGGAAGATCATCTGATTTACAGGAATTGGAATTTGAGAAGGAAAAGGCTGTCGAGAAATGAAGCATTCGTTCAAATTCTGCCTGTGAGAATCAGCGCTAATATATTGAGTTTGTCGAAGCTTCCCGGGAGCGACATTTTATATAAACCTTGCCGAGAGCATTGATTCATTTTCGCTCTTATTCGTTCCCGTGTACCACCGAATATCCTCTTTTTTTGCTGAAGCGTTTCGGTCAGTTTGTTAAATGATTTGAGTTGAGTTGAGTGAGTAGTGACCTCTACTCAACTCAACTCAAAGTTGATATTTTATAAACACACTGGTTTCGGTGCTGTCATTGCATTTAATGCTTCTTGCTTCTTCCTTCATCCCCATTTGTATACAGAAATCTTCACGAGCAATGATTTCTCATTGGGTGAGCCCTTATTTACGTCCATAGCAAGACGTTGGGCTCAACAAATCTCACATATAAACGACGAGCTCCAACTCCCAACTTCGGAATTGGTAACAATCTATGATAAGAATACTTCCGCGCTCCGAGCGAGCTCGTGTTGAGCTGCGAAGCATGTTGAACCAGACAGGCCAGCTGACTCTAAGGGAAGGGCTTCGAAGCGCTTCAGACTGCAGCGTCGCTCTTCTCTGCTTTCAAAGATAACCAGTAGTTTGTTATCGATATCAAACCTACCCCGAGTATGGATGGAACCGAGCCCAACCAAAGTCTTCGAGGACCTCGTGATAAAGGTGAAACAATGTTCGAGACCAGGCTTCGCTACTCTAAGAGCGAATCTCCATGAGAATTCACCATTGAGGGGAGATAAACGATTTTAAACAAAGGAGGAAATAAACCGAGTTGCCAAATGGACGGATTTCGTATTGGAAATCCGAGAAATCGCAGTAGAGACCGAGACCTATGTAAAAGACGGCGCAAGAGAGCTGCCACCTTGGCCGGTTGAGTTCAATATGATGCAGAATAGAAAAGCCAATAGAAGTTGCTGCAATTACTGGGTATCTTTGAGCGAGCAGAAGTTAGATCCACTTGGATGCTGTAGATATCTTGAGAATGTGGGGACACCTCAAGACGTGAAATTTGGGGCCAGAAAATGAATGGCATATCAAATTTCCTCTTGATAGCCCAATAGAACGGGCTGAGGCTTGAAATTGGAATAAATCATTTGCGCTTTCTCATGTTTACGAAAATTTAATTTGCCAATTGATTTTGAACAATTGATGTTGTGTCAAGCAAAATCTCCACGTGATATGGCTGTGGTTCTAGGCTGAATGAGGCTAGCTCCAATCGCATCCAACAAACACCGACACCGAAACTGACGCTTGTATTCCACCATTAGTTCACTCAACTTCACATGAACCACGACCCGACGTGATTATCAACCATTCACTAATGAAAGAGGTGATAATCAACCCCTTCATGCCCAAATAGACAATCATCGCCAAAATGCCTCCTGGTCAAAAGGGTACAGGCAAGAAGGGACGTGATGTACGCCAATCAAGGAGTCGCAACACCACCCCGAGCCTCGTAGGCGCGAGAACCTCACTTCCCCCAACCGAATCCGGTGAGACATCGTACCTCGAGCTTCCAATTCAATCATTCAGAGCGTCTGATGATGTTGTTGAGAACTATGGCGCGTCCATCCCAAGTTCGAAGGAATTGGAGGGGCTGCTGGAGCGATTACAAAAGCTTGTCGATGTTGTCGAAGCGCGAGGCTCAGTATGCGATAGGGGCATGAGAATGCTGGCACAGGCGAGAAAGGATAGGGTTGAAGAGATTGAGAATGAGAGAAGAGATGAGGAGCGCAAGGAGAGATTGAAGAGGGATGCTGCAGATGAAGAGGAACGGGGCAGAAATAAGGCAAACAAGGTCAAGAAGAGAAAGGATGCGAGTCGTGCCAGAGAAGAAAGACCGTTAACACATGGTGCTCATGGTCTGGCTCCTCAGGATGGGTCTAATTTGGGTGAGTCCTGTTGGATTGTTGGAATGGCAGTTTTGTCGAGTGGACCACACCCGCACCTTGGTAGCATATCTTATCGTACCAGTCACTGACATATTTCTTCCCAGATTCCTCCCCAATTCGAGATCCCACAATTCGAAAACAAGCACGCAGAATGTCGAGAGACAACGATTCCGCGAGTTCGTCCCTATCACCCGTAGCTCCTGCTACTCCTGCCGGTGGTATGGATGTCGATGAGAAGGAAGGCGCAGATGACGACGATTCGAGTTCAGATGAGCATCAGCCAAAACCCGCTCCTGCGATCCCTCACCTGCAAACTTTCGGCGACGATCCCTCTACCTTTCCAGACCCAACCGTTTACGAGATTCGCCCAATCCTGCCAGGCATGACAGACGACGAGAAGCGGGAGATATTCTCCGTAGCAGTCTTCCCAAAGGACAATTTGGAGAGCTTGATTCCTGGATCCCCACCTGACAAAGATTTCAGCAACGCTAAGCCGAATTCCCAAGTCCAAGCTACGACCTTTGCTACCTATCTCGAGCCGTACTTCCGCTCGTTTACTGAAGAAGATCTTGCCTTCCTCCGCGAGAGAGGTGATCGTGTTGGTCCTTTTCGAATCCCCCGTCGAGGAAAGAGACACTATACGGAGGTCTGGGCTGAGGAGGATGGTACCATGTCTGGCGATATACCGCAGCATGGTCGTGACAAGCTTGCTCCAAACCAGGCTCGGGGTAGCTTAGAAGATTTGGATGATTCCACGGCAGAGACCGAGGAGATTTCAGCTGGCCCAATTCTCTCACGATTGTTGGCAACTTTGCGCCCAGAACGCCGTGCACCAGCATCAGAGGAGAAGCCAACCACGAATGGTCTTACGAATGGCGAGGCTAATATCAACGGCGAAAGCAATGCTGATCTGGACAACCTCCTGGATCTCGGCCCCAGCAACGAGCCAGCTCCTATCCCACCCGCTACTTTCATGACCGACTCGAACTCGGAAGCTTGGAAGAAAGCCAACCACGTCAAGCTTGAGCACGCTCACGTCGATGAACGCATCAAGCAAGAACTCCGCCACATCGGCTTCCTCCCTGCCGAGCCTTCAGCCCCCGATTATGATGCCCACTACGATGATGAAATCGCCGCACGTCTTCGTTTCCTCCAAACCAAGCTCAAGGAGACGATGATCATGAATGGTGCAAAGAAAGCTAGGTTGCAGGACCTCGTCAAGGAACGCATGGCCCACCAGGAGTACACGACAATCCTCGAAGACCTGGACGGCCAAGTACAAACCGCATATCTCAAGCGCACACGCACCATGGGCAAAAACAAGAAGACAAAGCGACCTGGAGGAGCTGGTGGAGGAAGCCATTTTGTTGGTCCCGGCGGTTCGGGCATGGCACGACCAGGTATCGGCGATATGACGAAGACATTGATGGAGAGACGACGCAAGTGGATCGACAGCATTGGCATGGTGTTCGACGAGCAGAAACCACCTCGAAGCACGGATCCTGATAGCTACATTTTCAAGCCGGAGATGATGATGGAGTTCATTCGGAAGGAAAAGGAAGCTTGGGATGACGCTGATGACGATGAGTAATGCATATACTGTGGATGTCTTTTAAGTGCATAAGGCGTTTATGGGTGCATTGCTGGCGTTGAGGTCTTTTTTGTGTTGGAGATTGCCACTGATGGGGTAGATATCTTTGGAGTTTAGGGCTTGACATGAAGTCTGGAGGGCTCTACTGCGTATTAAACCTCTGTACTGCGATCTGCGGCGGTCTGGATTTCATGCATTCACACCTAAATAGACTGCGACTTCTACATATTGGATCAGGCTTTCAATATGATACCATAGCATTGGTAATTACGATGATTCGATTTCCTTGAGTGATCGCGTCCCTTAAGATTCGAAAATTGGAAATTGATGTCAGAACCCAAGGATATCGACGTAGATCAGCTTGAGGCTTACTTTTGCAGTCTTGACGGTTGATGTCTTGTCCACGCTGCTTGGGCCAGTTATGTCGCGAATGGAGAAGCTGGACGAATAGTTCTTCTACAAGAAAGAAGCTCTGCCTTGCATCACTCGAATGCACCGGACGTTTAGATGTTAATGTTCTATTGGCAGCCAATTTCGATATTTACTTGATCTTAAAATAAAGGCAAACTTGCCGGAAGGCTGCATTTTGTGGCAACGAAGAAGCATTGGTTTCGTAGCGGGAAGAAGTACACCTTCGAAACCTCTCAACAAAGAGTGAGTTACTGCTATCATATCGAAGATAGATGCATCTTTCCCACAATGGAACCCTCTTGTAATCCTCAGAAGGTTCTGGTTGCACGATTGATGTGGGCAGCATTGATATCGAGGACAGATCTGCTCTCGAAGCTCACTCGAAACTGCTCACACTCCCATTGTGAAGAGAATTGCCGAATCATTTTTAGCGACCAACACTGGTTTGTTGGATATGGTTGAAAACGAGCTCAAATGCCATTTCAGATCCTTTCAGACGTCCACCGGCGATGTTATTTTGTGGAGCGAAGCTTTCTTGACGGATGACAAAGCCCGCATTTGATAAAGGAAGCAAGTTCTTCGACGGCTGGTTTGAGTTGGTATTTTGGGCAGAGAAAGCACCGTTTGCGAATTACTGGAAGCAATTCAGCGATCCCGAGAAGGTCAATGCAGGTAGTACCAATTCAGGCGGGTCGCCTCTGATTCTCGTCAACGGCAAGTTCATCAAATGCTCGATTGCCAAGACCCAAGAACTAGTTCGGCTTTTATACCTAGACAAGCATGGACTGAAGGCGTTGGAAGAGTCATTGGGATGTTAATTTGCCTACTCCTTCAGAACCCTGTACCAGTAGACGATCGAATTTCGGGGTTCGTTCCCAGACGTTCTACCAAAACCAACGATTCTCTTTCGGCTAAGAATAAAGACACCCACAAGAGAGTAAACAACTTCCTCGAAGCTGGGTCCGCTATGTTTTGACTCCGGATCCAAAGCATTTCCTGAATCCTCAAAGTACTGGAACGATTACTTCCAGGCAAAGGTGGATATTAGGTTTCGGCTCGGATCTCTATTGATGGCGGATTCAAAGTTATCATCCCAGTTCGGCGGCTGCAATCGCTTAGATTTTCAGAGCAATTAACCCTAGGGCGATTGACCACACAAATACCTTGGAGCTGATACAGGTCCTGAAGCAGCTCAATATCCATCTTCATTTCTATCTGCGCGATGAGGAGCACGATTCCGACGGCATCGAGACTGGTATTCCAAATTAGCCCCAGAGATAAAGACGTTGAGGCGGTTAAGAGAGGGTCCTTGGTGATACTGTCCTGTCATTGTAGCTGCGATCATAAGGCGGTCAAGCGCGTTTCGAAGTTGTTCTAGGTTCTCAGGTGGCTCAGTCTGATACCAGATCATAACAAGACCAGAAGAAATGCACCAGAAGATGAACTTGAGGAGCTTGAGACATCCTTTGCCCAGAAGTTCAAAGAGTTTCGAAGCAGCAGGGCCAGCTTCCTCGACGATCCGTTTGCGAGCAGTGGTAGGCCAGGCAGGAGCAGAAATGTGGAACTTTGGCAACTAAAGATGATTAGACTGGGGCTCAATTGCAAGGTACAATTCAAATTCCAGAGCCAGCTAACAAGGACCCGAAGCGGATTTTCTCCTTCTTGTACCTCATTCTGAGCTTCTTCAGCGTTCTCGATGTCGTTCAATCCCATATTTACATTTGCTGCTGCTGCATCTTGACGTTCTCGCAAGCTCGGAAGGACATCTTGCTCAAAAGAGTTGTAGTTGAAGCGAAAAGAGTGGAAGCACGCTCTTTCAATGATCGACTCATTGTTCCGATGTTTTAGAAGTGACTGGAGAGTGTATTTCTCTTCGTTGTGGTCAATTCCGAGCATGGGTTGAAGCAGGATTTCGAGAATGTATGTTTGTGTGATGCGCTCGCTTTACGTTCTTGCCAAATCCGTCGACGGCGAAGAATTCGAAATCTCACCACACAAGATAGGAACAATTAATGAAGCCTTCTAAATTGCCTTCTCTACAGTATTTTTGGCTAAGTATTCTCAGGCACAATCTCACTTCTTCCTAAACAATCATCGATCACAAGGTTATTGTTGGACGTATCCGCCAGAAGCTTCATACTGCACCTAGGCATCGAATGCGATGATATCATGATAAAAGACCTTCCACAAAGCTTTCATCCTTCCCATCATTGCACCTTCAACGTCGACTGACTTCATTAAGATCGCGATAATAAATAGCAAAGATGGGCACTGCACCATCCAGAGTCGGGGCTCCAGGCGAGCAAGCATCCAACACAGAGTTCCTTAACTCCTACAATCGCACAGGTGATGAAGTACCCAGTGGTCACCGTTGGTGGTGGAATCCATAGTCTTATCCATGCCATCCAAGCCCGGAAATTGGATCTCGACAACGACCTTGTGAATGCTAAAGCAGGTATGTTCTCAGACTTGCAGCTAACTTGGACATCTCGCCTCGTTCATCTTTGCGGACTATCAAGTAGTATCACACACAAGTCTAACTGTCCTCGAAAAGTCGGCATCCCCTGGCTACAAGATTGGAGAGTCCACACTCACCGTGTTCGGGCTTTGGCTGAGAGAGATGGGCATCGACTCCCTTATCCTCTAGCACCTCTTCGGACCCAAGGATGGCTTGGCATTCTACTACTTCTCGTCCACTGGCGATCCAGAGAATTACGCCCAGTTTGTCGCCAACGGTCCCCCAGGTGACTTTGTCCCCCACCTTGCAGGCTGAGAGAAAGATCAGCGAGTTGTTGCTCACACTTTACGCTCAACGCCCTGCCAAGCATAGAATATGGAGCTTGGTTGAAATAGTAAAAGAGGAGATAATGTGGGGCTTGCCGCTTCTGTTTGATCGTCCAGCGTCAAAGATGAGGCTTTCGATCCCACCGTTGAGAGAGGTCGAGCTGTACGTTTAGTGCGGGTCAATAGTCTTGGTTTAGATGGCAAAGGGAGGTGACGTTATAGTTCTTGGAAGAGTTATGCTTGATAGCGTAGCAGCGAAGTCCTTTTGGTCCCAAGATTGAAAGTTGTCTAGCTTGAGACTTGTTGCGAGGTCAGGCAGGCTTTGATAAGGAGTGATAGTGCATGTAGAGCGAAGGCGGTACAATGAACGTGAATTGGTAGATATCGGAGGGTATGACGTCGAGAGGGCTTCCGAATAGAGCTCGCAGAGCAAGTAAAAATTGGAACGGTGTAACGGATGTGAAGAGATGTATAATGGCGAGGGGCAATTGGGTAGAGCTGGCAGAGCAGGTACATTTAGGACGGTGGAATAGATGTGATTGCGTTCAGATTCAGGGCAAGGGAGATTCCAGTGAATATCCCTACAGATGCGATTAATCTACAATATCAACTGGGACGTATGAGAGGAAGCACTTGGATATTGTACAAGCTTGGCATAAAAATTTGGATGATTCGCTTGATAATTTATCCTTAATCTAGCAAATGATCTTTCATTACCAAAAAATTGCGTCGTTTGAAGACGAAATGGAGGCGGCTAGTCAGTCAGTCAGCAATCTAGCAAGGTTTTTCTCAAGTTTTTAGTCAACGAATCCCGCGACAGATGAACCTTGGCCACACACCCAGAAATTTCACGAGGATGTCACATGTGAGCGTGCGGCTTTTTCGTCTTTGCTGATTTTGATCTGTTATCCAGTGCCAGAGACGGCGAAGTGAGGAAAATTGGTAAGAGAAAAGAAGTTAAGGGAAAGACGATAAGAAGACAGGGCAAAGGCGTCATGGAGTTTTAAAAGAAGTACCTTGGCGGAAGAGGCCCGTTCCTTGTGCGAGCATGTAAGGAGGCGGCGTGCCGTTTGAGACAGGGATTTCTGCCACATGTCAGCACCTCGAGAACCTCAACGCGAGAATCATTTGAAAACACCGATACTTCAGCCCATCCCAGTAAATCCAAAATCGAGCAATTGAAAGCGAAAAAGAAGTTGTGAAAATCAACGAGGAGCGCGATGAAACCATTGCCAATACCCGCTTCGATTCAATCCAACTCTCTCCTTTCACGTGCCAAATACCTCATCCTCCTCAGCTTACTCAAAATCACCGTCTCAATCTTCCTCTTCATATACCGCTCTCCATTGCTCTCGTCCTTCATACCACTCCCCAAACAACCATTCTTTGCAACAGCTCAGCCACCGACCATCATCAAATTCTACCCTTGTCGCCCAACTCTCCAGGTCCGCATCTTCATCCCCAATTCCTGGAAAGCAGGAGATCCGCCTCTGCCCCTCTACATCGACATCCACGGCGGCGGCTATGCCATCACCGATGCTCAATTCGACGACGAATTTGCATACCCATTCTGCAATAAGCATAATATCTGCATCGTGAGCATTTCATATCGCAAAGCACCTTACTATCGCTTCCCGACGCAAATCCACGATATCGCAGCAATCGCAAATGAGATCATCGCTGATAAGACATTGCCAATTGATGTCTCAAATGTCGTGATTGGTGGTTCGAGTGCGGGAGGGACTTTGGTGTTTGGGGTTTGTCAGGAAATGAAGGGTGTGTTTAAGGGAGCTGTGGCATTCTATCCCGTTGCAGATTATACGCGGACAGTGGAAGAGCAGATGGCAAGTCGACCGAAAGACTCAGGATCCGATCCATTGGCGCCGACGATGCAGATGTTTGCTTGGGGATATGTTCCCCAAGGGCAGGATTTGAGGGATCCGAGACTTAGTGTTAGGTTTGCGAGGAGGGAGGACCTACCGCCGAAGATTTGTATTGTGGGTACGGAGTTGGATTTGATGTGTAGAGATGCGGAAGTGATGGCTGAGAGGTTGGCGGGTCTTGAAGTTGTTGGGAGTCAGAATCGCTGTTGCTGGGAACACAATGGGGTGAGGTGGGAGAAGATTTTGGATCAGGGTCATGGATATGATCAGTTCCCGGCATTTGGAAAGGAGAGGTTCGTGTCGAGAAGGAGAGCGCAGAAAATGAGGGATGATATGGCCGAGTGGCTGTTCCGTGAGGTATATGGGAAGTAAGGAGGCGGCTTGGGGTGTTTCAAAAAGGGAAAGTATAAAAGGGAAAGGGGCAAGAGTAGAGATCGGGCGAGTTGAGCCGTGAGTGGCGAGGAGAGGAGGAAGGATGAGGGATATGCAGCAGGGAAGACGTGAAGAGATAAAGACGTTCCCAAGTCTCATTAACAAGCATGGAATCATGGCAAGCTTCCATTTGTGGCAGGACAATGTGCCAGCGATTCTTCATGTAATAGTCAAGTGAATAAAGTCCTTTTGTGGTGCAGTAATTATTAGCTGTGGCATCTGGAAATTTCCAACACCGTTGCCCCCATAAATCAGCCCTCGTCCACACCGTTGACCAAGTTGAATATTGGCCAATCGAGTAGAGGAAAACTCACTGCAATTCGCTAATACTGAGAAACACCAAGGAATCTTACTTCTTCTCTAAAGTTACAAAGAAAATTCTAAGAGACTTTTAAATAAAATAATCTGTAAACTTTTATTTAGTAAAGAAACTATACTCTATAACTGTAGTATTTAGATTTATTATAAGTATGTTATTAAATAAATAGTTTTTAACTTATATATATAATATTTCATTTTAAAACCTAAGATATTACTATTATACCTAATCTCTGTTCTTTCTTTATTGTGTAGGCTTTATAAAGTAAGCTATAACCTTTAAATATAGCCAACTTATAATTTAAAAAAAAAGTAATCCGTTGTGAAATATTCTTATAAAATATATAATCTATTTGTGAAACGAGTACTTGGCGAACGGTGCGGACCATATCCAGAGAGATAGCTTTAGGAAGGGAGATAAACTTACCTTCCCCATGCCTTGGGTAGTAGCGATGACAATAACAGTCTTTCTTTTCTGCGACAGCTTGGGCGATGTCGGATCTATTGAAGGATATTGGTCGCGATGTACAGTTTTGGTAAATTGATGTGTCTTGACAAAGTAGTCAGCAGGCAATTGTTGACTAGAAGTTGCGGTCATTTTGTATGAATTTGTTTCAACGTTGGATTTTTTGAGGTGGAGATATGGTGACTGATTCAATGCTTGATGTTGTGATGATTCTGGAACTGAGATGCCTTCCTTATATCACTTTTCGACTTCAACTTCAGTTCATTGAGCCCCCTTGATTATCGGCGCGCAGAATCATGATCAATCCGAGTCCGAAACATCGAGCACTTCATTTGAATGTCAGAGGCGTCATGTCCTGGTCCTAACTGAGATTATGTGGTACGCGCGACTTAAAATCTAAAAGTGTACCTGGCGTCAAAATTCAGCCTGATGCGGCTAGTCGAGTCGGCGGAACCGAACAGCAAAAGGGAAAGGGTTCAGAAATTCAGCTTATATAGGCGAAGGAAGTCTGTGGTGACTTGGTTGCTTATTGGCCGAGTGACGCACTACGGTGAGTAAGAACGGAGTCGCATATGCTGCGGATTTAAGAAGCTTATTTTCTGCAGTCAGCATGCCGTATATACGCCTAGGTCCCAGTTGGTGGGGCTTTACCTAGCGTGGCTTTAATATATAAAAGAAAGAAGGATTAAAAGACTTGTTGGGTAAGGGCAGATCAGGGAAAATATACCTACTATGTGACTAGGTTATATGACTATATATATGTGCAACAGACGCTCTTCACCAAGAAACTTTCTCAATCTTACAATTGTCAACCTTCCAATCAACAAGACCTCCTGTTTTTGTTGCCTCCGCCGTAATAGCCAACTGCCCTCCATATGATCCATTAAAGGTGAACTCAATCATCTCCCACTTCCCTGTACCTGTATATGTTGGAATATTGGCCATCGCCTCAAACGAAATCGCCAACTGTTCCTGGGTGGAGCCTACTGCACCTTTCACATAGCCCATAAACTTGTACGTTTGACCCGGAAGAACTACCGGCTGAACAGAGGCCCCTCCGAACCCTTCTTTTGCCGGATCAGTACCGTTCAGTTGCAAATAATAGTTTCCCGATAAACAGTCGCCCTGCACATTCTTATTGCACCGCACCACCCCAACTGATATCGTAGGACGTGAAGTCTCCCACCACGGGTCCAAACAGCCCCGCTCAAAATTCCCATTCGGCAATAGCTCCGCCGGTGGACTCCAGTTTGTGACTTCATAGACCTTTGTGTAGTTCAATGAATATGGCTCCGTGGCATCGTATGAGAAATAGCTCGCATTGTACGGCACAGGGAAAAGAATGCAACCAGCACCCAAGGCGGCTTCGGCGTAGACAAAGAATGCCAATGTACGGCAGTTAAGATCAGCAGCACACCAATCTTTGCACTGCTGGATGCCAATAGTTTCATCAGAAGAGACGGTGAATTTGGGACCAATATAATCGGTCACAATAGAGAAGTAACTCCAGCCGAAGCCCTTTTCAATTTCAAACTCAAAAGTGCGGTGCGGAATAGGGGTTGGTGAGCATGTTGCAGTTGAAGATGTTATTGGTTGTGTGCTCAGTGTTGGAGATGCGGTAGCACCTATAAAGAGTTTTGTGTTAGTAAACACCATATTGTCCAATCCTTGCATACAAATGGGTACATACATAGCCCTAAAAGGAGAATGATGAGAGGATTCATATTGCAAGTAATTGATCAAGCAATAGTGTGATACAGAACTGGAGGGAATTCCAGGTTGATAGAGAGCTATTTAAACCATTTATCAGGGGAAAGGCTTAATGGTGTGATCTGACTCTCTGTGCAACAATATGGATACCTGGTACACATGGGGCGATGTGGCTTTTTTTAGGCTTGGACGCTAGTACTAGTAGAGCTTGCTAGCTAGCTGACTCCTCGATCGTAGATTTTTGACAGTCACTCACGCGGATGCGCTCTGCAGACTATAAATAAGGAAAGAACATCCAATTGATAATTTATTGATTGATTGCATACACGAATGCAGGTTGAACACCCCATGCTGGGTGGTAGGGGTTTAAGCAGACTTGATTAATTGGATAACATCTGATCTCATCCTTGCAATTTAAGAGGTTAATAAGGTTATTCATTTGTCGGAATAAATGTTGGCTTGCGGGACGTTGTAGCGGGGCTTGATGCTAATTGATTTGCACAGCAGCCTGATACTAATTAGTCGAGTTGGTGGAACCGAAAACATCAAAAGGGCAAGCGGTTCAGAGATTCGGCAGAACATGGATAAATAGGCAAGGGAAGCGTGTGGCGAATTGGTGTCTGATTGGCTGACTGGCCCGACGCACTGCGATGATTTGTATGTAAGTGGTGCGCTCGCATATGCTGTAGAGGTGAAAGCTACTCCGACTCTCGCAGACTGCAGCCGTAAATACGCCTGGGTGTGCAATTCGCACCTTACCCAGTTAAATCATTTCTCTGCAACGACCATTATCCATCTCGGATCCTTTCATCAATCGTACATTCATGTTACACCAGCAGCGCATCAGCCCCAGGCGCAACTTTAACAAATGACAACGTCATCTCCAACGTTTTTAGTCTTCGATAGTAAGACGGCATCAAAGAACGAGGATGGCGGGTTGATCTATTACTCATCGAAAGCCGCCAATATGCAGTGGCCGAAGTCATTGATTCGAAGAGGAAGACCGAGAAAAGGTGGGTGGCTCCGTTCTGCCTTTTATATTACTAGCAGAAGCATGGTGCCCTAAGCATTTGACCATATTGGTCCGGGCACCGCTAATGATCATTATGATCATCAACAAGATCGCTTCATAGGGTAGGTTTCATACCCAGTGACAGCTAAGCTCTATGGCTAAATCCATCTAAAGTTTTGTGTGGAGAAACAATGTCAATGGAACAGTGGTCAACTCCGCTGTTATGGCGCTCCTTGATGCTTAGAATAGGAGTCTAGATTTAGTGCCTTTATGGCTCAACTCTGGAAGTTGAAGCATTTACAACAGTCACTGATGGCTACGATGGTCTCTAACTCACGGAAGATATTTTGATTCCACGATATCTCTCTCAGTCAAAGTTAACTAATTAGGTTTGGCATACAGATCTGAAAGAGCACGGGTCATCGTTGAAGTCCCTAAAAGAGGTAGAAAGACGTTCAAAGGAGCGCTATGAGTTTGTCGACTGTTCGGACGGGCGACGGCCAAATGACCCGAATACTCGAAAGTTCGTCCGGACCCATGTGATGCACAATTATCGACGGCAGAAAAAGATAGCTGCTCACCCGAAGCCTGGACTGCAATAAAAGGAAAAGGAGAGTCAAGATAATGATACAGAAACAATGGTTGGGCTTGAAGAGTGTCCTCCTATTCTCTCATCTGAACGCTGGACCACGGACCCATTCGAGAGTTTCCCGATTAAAATGCAACCGTATATGCACGACCTTCTTTGCCTCTATAAGTCTATTGCTCCCCATTCATCAGATCGTCAAAAATATATATTGCATCCATGTACCAGAGCTTGCTGATGCCATGGTAACAAACGTTAGTGCTTTTGCAGATCATTTGTACCCAATCGAGGCATATTGGGGATTTAACCCTCCGTAAAAGCTCTGGGTGTCTATGGCTTTAACCGATCCCGCTTTACTGCATTCAATTTTGTACTGTGGCGATCAGTTTGGCACAATGTTAAATGCCAAGAAGGAGCGTCCCTCCGCACTCAATCATTTGAAGCAAGCAATCCGGATCCTCAATGAACGCCTTGTGGACCCTTTGCAGAATATGAGTAACTCAACCATCGCTACCGTGGCTGCACTGGCCCTAACAGAAGTAAGCGCTCCCACAATTTTGATTCGAAACACTGACTTATTTTCGGCAGCAATCAAGCGGTAACCAGGCAAACCGGGGCAATCATATGAGGGGTATAAAGCGGATGGTGGAGATGCGGGAAGGCCTGTTGGCGTTTGAGTGCAATCCAATCTACATGATAAGCTTTGCAGGTAAGTCAAATTGCAGTTAGTTCATAGTCGTTGCTAAAGCAGTATTAGAACGGATATGATTGGCTCCGTCCCCGGCCTTTCGAAACCCTACCTGCAGATGGAGAGTAGAAGGGTACAGCCAAATACCCTTCGAGGCTACGATAAAATAGAGAGAACTGTTGGTCCCGGGTTTCGAGCAATGTAAGCCTCTCTGGATCCTGAGTACTCGCTATTAGCTCACCCTCAAGACCATGTGGGTAAGATCCAGCCATTCCGGATCCTTCAGTCCCAGTAAATAATTCGGAAGTAGGCAGGAGGACTAGGACAGATACGTTACTACCTTTAAAGCAACTGAGCTAGACCGCCTGATGATCGAGGAAGCTGCGAAGGTGGAAGGTTCTCTCAGGCGGTATTGGACGAGGTATCCGATCAGGCGATCGGACTGGAGGAGTTTGCGCGGCCGGTTAGAGCGAAAGAAAATCGTTCAATTGAGGCGAACGATTGTGAGCCGAGGGCTGTGGATACGATGATTGAGAATCGTTCAACTAAAGCGACCAATTGTGGAAAGAATCGTTCAGAGAATTTGAACGATTTTCAGGAGCGGATTGCGAAGAGAAAGCTGAAGGAGAATAGTAAGGAGGGACAGATGGGGAAGAAAGCCAGACTGTGATTTGTGAATTGCTGACTTGAGATGAACGATTAGAAACGGGCTTTTATTGTAGAGAGAGAACTATAAACTGGGCTTGTATTTTTACCCTACTTTCAGTCGTTCCTTTAAAGTGAGCTATGCTCACTTGCTCAGGTAAAATGAGAACTTCGAATTCTTCTTCACGAGTTACAACAAGTAACAACTTAACAAAAAAGGGGGAGGACGACTGTCACGTGCTCCAAGCCCCACTTGAACTCAGGGGCTTGCTTCCGTCACCGAGCTCTCCGACTTAAGATTAAAGAAATCTACTAAAAGAGTGACGATACGAGTTCTTCCGACACATATAAGCTCCTCTGGTACCTCTTCGGTCCTCTCTTCCCCCTCTCAAGCATTCATATCTCCTCAGCTGTAAGCATCGAGGCAGGCTGCATATGTTAATACAAAGCACTTAGCGCTTTGAATCGGTATAGCTCCTCAGGTATCTCCGGACCATCTTTAAAAACACGCAATCTACGCATTTTCCATCTCAGAAATCTCCTGGTAATCAATCTTAAAACTTGTGCTCCAAGCCCTCTCGGCGAATCAGCAAACTCCATCAACCCCCATTCCAACTCAACCCTTGTAAGAAATCGCCCACTTTGGCCAGGTATTTCCTTCCTGGCCTGTTGATCAGATTGAAGTTTTTAAGATACGTGAATTTGGATACGTGCTTCGCGATGGATTCGAATTGCTTTGCTGTTCGCAGGCAGAACCACCATTCGTCGTAGTACAGTACATGGCTAAGGATCGAACGCTGTCTAGGAATTCTGGACATAGGATGGAGGTAATGATGCGTAAGGTGTCTGGCAAAGTATGGGAACAATGGCAACGAAGGAAGAGGATGTCCCTTTCTAAATTAAGTCTCGTGGGTTCGGAGTGTTGGATTTGTCGTTGAAGCACATTGATAGAGCCGGCTGTGAAGAGCTGAAAATTTTTTGAACGATTGAAATATCCAGGTAGTCTAGACTCGGTACTTAATTTCCATGCATAGCCACCAGGGATGAAATTTCGAACCTCGCGATTGACGGCAGAGAGAGGCGTTGGTGAAAGGCGAGCAAAGATTCAGCTCACACGGACCAAGCCAATAAGCCTGTGCGGTCGTAGACCTTCGGCGAGATATCTAGTGGTAGTTCCTGCTGAACATTTGGAAGGTTGTAGGCGAAGATATCTACTATTCAGCGAAGGAATAAGTAGTCGTAGATCTTTCAATCGGCTTTCAGTGGGTAGGCGAGGAAAAGGATGAAACTCTTTGAGAGGTTGAGTTGCCATCACGGGCTTTGAAATTGAGAATAATGTTCGCAGAAATGGAATGATCAAAAAGGAGATTCCATTTCAGATATGAGCTAACGTTGTGAGTTCGAATCAAAATTATTTCAATCCCGACTGGACGTGAGATTGGATGCGAGGAGCAGGGTAGTGAGTTGTTGTAATTCTCATTCCTGCTGCTAGGGAACAAGATAAATGGCAATGGGCCACTCCGTGTTCATCTGCCTTGACTACCATAGCCACTCGTCCTCCTTCTCATCCAGTCCACACCGTCGCCGACGAGCCATTCGTTCTCCCCTTAGTTCCCAACACCTCTTTACAACAAATTCAACTATTTCTTCTAGCGGCATCGTTCTTAAGTTTTCCAGAAAGTGTGATTTCAGTCATAAATCATGTGAATGTAACTACGAATTTTAGGACTACAAACGACAGCCCGAGGACAGCAACCACGGCGTAGCATTCCCAAGGACCGCACTTTGCTGGAATATTCAGCAAAACAGTTGTCACGTACAAAGAGTCCGGAAGCCGAATTGTGGTCGAATTCGCAATTCTTTTTTTATAATAGCGAGTCCTTCAGTGGTGATAACTAGTGCCATGGCATTCGAGAGAGCCCGTCACACGGGACTGTTTTATGATCCTGACAGGGACTCTTTCAGCAATTATTCATAAATATGGTATCAAAATAGATTAAAGAACACATACCACCTGTAGAGTTGTCACCTCGTAGAATTGATGCGCGATATCCTAATGTGAAGCTTCTGAGGATGTTGGCTTGATTTTCGTGAACTTCGAAATATCTGCAAACACTACAATTAATGAGTTCATATTGTACACTAGCTGAGAATCCGGTTTCATTTGTCGTCATTTCTGTGGTTAGGTTTTACGGTCCCAAGAATTATCTGAAGTGGTTTCCCACGTGACCAACTCGTTCGGAGGTACTGAAGATAGGGGCTGGGGTAGTGGGCGATAATCGAGCAAATATATTGACAATTTGACGAGAGAACACATAGGAGTAGACTTTCTGTCGCATCTCAAAGGGTGGACTATAGGGAACCTTCCATGAGATTTGAATAAGAGGCGAGTTTGAAATTGGAAGCTAACGATTGACATTTCACGCCCTGATTGATACGGTATTCGTATACTCTCCAAGACTTTGTTCCGCGATGGATCCGTACACTGCAAATTGGTGGTCGTAAGCCTTTTTAAGACATGGCACTTTGTCACACCCGATCTTCGAAGGATTGCAGTTCCGGCCATTTATGTTTCCCCTTTCACAGGCTTCTTATGGGCATAAAGCGGAAAACTCCTGTCCTGATCGTTCTTGCCTGATTTAGGTAATTTGTCGATTGGGACTTCCTTCCCCGAACACGGAGATTTAGATGCTGGGGCTTCCTGCTCCGAGTGAGGTGACTTCTGGGTCGGTTCCTTGTCAATGTCGCCCTGTTTGGAATATGGGGACAGTTCTCCCTTCCCTCTGAAAACTTTCTCAGCTTCATCTTCGGTAGTTTCCGGACTCTCATCATTATCTCCAGAGATTGATTCGAATTCTGCCAACTCTTGTGAAGTTGAATTTGAGTGGTCTTCATCCCATAGCTTGTATGGCGCCTCCAGAAGATCCGTATACTGCCAGCCGTGCTCATAAAACTTGAGAGCCACAGGTAATTCCGAGTTTGGTTTCAGCTTTTGAGTCCAACTGCCTGGGATGGTGCCAAGCGGCTTCCCGTCGTTACCGATAAAAGCGTCGTCTATCTAAGCCAAAAACAGGATTTAGGGGCGGTGAGAATTCTGCCGGCAGCGTTTATAATCAACATTGTAGTTCCGCCGGAGCGGAGGACTCGTAGACCGAACAATTTTGATTCCCCGGCTTTCTGTAACTTGATGATTCATAATAGCATATATAGCTCCAAGATATTCTTCCGTTAATAACAAGGTGAAACGAGCAACTTCGTATAACTAGAGGCAATCGCAATTATTAATTGACACAGATAATTAATAATAGCTTGTATATAGCGTATACGTATTAGGAGCTGGACTGGTCGAGTCACAGTCGAGGGCATACTACTAAACTCCGAGAACTTGGGATAGATAATATAGCTGAATGAATAATCATAAGCCTGAGCTCGGTTGATTGTGAAGTGACATGGAAGTGTGCGGTTCAATCTAGCAATGACGCTGGTCGTTGCTCCTACTTAAGAGGATAGTGTGTCTGTCCTAGAGATATAGTTATCATCTCTTGCATCAGACTCAATCACAGAAGTATTGAGTCTCCTATCTCCATTCACTATTCCTGCACACCAAGTCCACGCCTACACCAGTCTAGCAACATGTCTCTCAAGCCGATTACTCTCTGGGGCCACAACAGCGGCCCCAACGCCTGGAAGGTAGCCATAATCCTCGAGGAGCTTAACGTCCCTTATACGCACAAGATTATCGAGTTCCCGGACATGAAGAAGGAACCGTACGAGTCGATCAACCCCAACGGCCGTGTGCCTGCAATTGAGGACCCGAATACGGGAATCACGCTGTGGGAGTCGGGCGCCATCATCGAATACCTGGTCGAAACCTAAGACAAGCAGCACAACATCAGCTTCGCCCCAGGCTCGAAAGAGTACTACGAAGCGAAGCAGTGGCTGTACTACCAGGTATCCGGCCAGGGCCCGTACTTCGGGCAGGCCGTGTGGTTCACCCTCTACCACTCCGAGACGCTCCCCAGCGCTGTCGACCGCTACGTCAATGAGATCCGTCGCGTCCCCGGCGTCCTTAACCGCGCCTTGCAGGACAAGGAATTCCTCGTCGGCGGCAAGTTCAGCTATGCCGATGCGGCGTTCGTGACGGGGTATACTATTGTGTTCCTTTTCGCTAACAGGTTCAACCTCGAGACGGACTTCCCCCTCGTCAACGCCTGGTTGGAGCGCATCAAGGCCCGTCCGGCCATTGCAAAGATCCTGCAGGACCGGGATGCGGCTATGGAGGCCAAGTAAAAGCGTGTTCGGAGTCAAGGGAATTTGTCTGGCGAGGTCCATTCTGCTGCTAGGACTAAGATAGAGTATCAATAAAGTGTTAACGAAATAAATCAATCTCCATCGTACCGAAATGATTATATATAGGACGCTGTAGAGCTTATAAATTCAATATCTCTATTTTTTATTATTAGATCCTTACTCTATTTAGCTGCCTGTGAAATACACAGCTCCCTTCTTCGTGAAGTTGCGCATCTATATTCGGGATCCAGATGTTCGTAACGCGGATCGCAAATGTTATTGATCTCGATAGCTAAAACGTCTCCGACTTGAACTCGACCTTGATGATCCGACAACATGCGTCTGGACCTTGGTCTATAAATCCGTCCGGATGTTGAGCTTGCTCATACCGGCCATATTCGTACATATCAATTTCGTTCTGGGAGAGTAGTTTGAGCCATTCACCGACCATGTTGCCGTCATATCGAGCGACTGTGTCAAGGGCAGTGCCTTCGCGATCACGGCGCCATAGATCCTTCGTCAATTTGAGAGCGCGGGATATCTTCAGTCTTGGCCCCCGTCCCAATCCTTCATTCCGATCTAGCCAATGGAATACAAGATGCTGTAGGAGAGTAAAGTTATAACGCCATCCATCATTTGGGCAGGAGCTGCTTCGCAGCTTCTCGTACTCGATGAGCAAAAGGTCGATGCATTCCGGGCTGGATTCGGCCGAATCGCGAAGCTAGAGCATGTTGCCTAGGATAAAGCCAAATCTCTGCTCTGGGGTCGCATAGAAGGCGTTTTGAGCGAATATATGCCTCAAATTGTCATATGGGAGTCCCGTTCCAGAGTGTAAGTGTGTCGAAGCTCTTGCCTGGATCTTCCCAGTCGAATGGATTGAAGTCGGCGTAACGAACCATCGTGTCCACTATTTGGGCAATGTTCTGGCAGTTTTTGACATCTTGATACCTGTCGTATTCCTCTAAATACTCGATTGGAGCGTTGCCATCGTCGGTGCGTGCGTAGATATCTGCTTTATGGTCAATGAGCAATCGTGCTAGATTCGAGTGTCCGTATTTGCAAGCATACTGTGGCAAGTTAGACGTATATTATTCACCGCGATTGGGAGTGTTACGTACGTGCAACGGTGTGGCTCCATATGGGTCTGCATCGAATACAGAGGCCATGCCATACTTCAAAAGGTCGCCAACTCCGAACGTGTTGCCAGATTTAAAGAGATCAAAGATCCTGCTGCCTGCTGCCCGCTGGACGTTGGCGGATAGTATTAAAAGACCAAGAGTCGAAAGTATTGGTGGTGCTCAACCTGAAGCCTCGTCGGCAAGTTGCAAATCTCCAGAGGAAGTTAACGGCGAAAGTCTTGGTGTAAAGTCCGCCGTTGTTCTCTTCAATATCATCGCATGCACCCATAACTTTCGCTGTTGTTGATCTGAGTGTCACAACACCAAGCCCTGCGTCGATCGACTTAAAAGAAGTCTTGGTCTGAATTTGATGATCAAAAACACTGTCAGGAGACTCGCTCCTTAAGTCCAGAGACCCATCTCTATATCCTCTTGAGACCAAGCTTCTCTGGAGGAGTCCCTGACATGGGGGAGGAGCGCCAAATAGTAGATCCTCTGTGGTCATGTGATTGTACATTCGAGTCGTTGAGATTGTAGCGGTCAAGATGTCGAGCTTGCCATTCATCTGACACACTGTCGACCTAGAGAAGTCATCAATTTCATCCGAAACACACTTTTTCCATCAGAAACTTACTGTGTCCTACTCGCCTGCAGCAAATTCAAAATGCTCTTCGAACTCTCAATATAACCCCTCATCTTGGCAATCGCCCCGCTCTTCAACACAATCTTCACCCTGCCCCACCTCCTCTTCATTCTCGTCTGATCCGGTCTAATCTTTCTTGACAGCTCCGACACAACACCCGCCAGCTCATCAACGTCTTTCTTGACGATCTGCAATGCGCCTTTAATAAGTTGCTCCTGAAGAGGATCTATGCCCCCGGAATTATGTTCACGCTGATTCTGACCCAAGAAATTTGCTAACCAGCACAATCGGTAGAAATGCGACGAATGTCATCTGGTCCATCTTCGATCGACTCCCAAAACTCGTAGGCTTTTTGCAGACTGTCGCCCAGTTGGATCGCGAGCGAGGCCACGCTGAGGACACTTGCTGCGAGGCCGAAGGCTTCGGCCATCGTTCTAACAAATCAAATAGAATTTCAGAACGTCAAATTGATTGAACAATTCGAACTTCCACAATTGTTGGATGAGTGAGTAAGCAGTTGTTACACTGTTGTCGTCGAAGAGCTTTGAATGGCTTAGTGGAAGAAAGTAAGACCATTGAGAGTTCTCGAGAAATTGGTCCCACAATTTAAAGAAGAGTAACGTCTATCCCTGCGTGCCGAGACGCACCGTGTAACGAGACAAAACATAGGTACTTCGAGTTCAAGTGACTAAAAATCTGTGAACGTATAAAAATTGCTATTTATTTTTATTTCAGTTGTATTACATACCTCTCCCGAATACTCCTGACCTATTAATTCCAAAATTATTACCGTGTCGTCGCCGCCCTCTGGAATTTACAGAGGGCCTTCGTTTGACACTCTAATAGACCACTCAACTCGCAACACCACTATTAAGCTTTTTCTATCTTTTAAACTCATAAAACGATTAGGTATAGATATCTAGGTTTTATTATAATGCTGAAACGTTATTCTTAGTCTTGTGGCGGCTGGGGCGCGCTATGTCATACGACGTCGCTACACGGGCTGGTACCTCCTCCAGTCAAGCGATCAGGGTTCCTGGTCAGCGGCGGTGTGGAAGTAGTAATCTCGGTAAATTTATAGGTAATAAAATGTGTGGCTGCGACGCTTGTGGCTGCGCGTACCCTGCCGGAAGATTCCCGTTTCCCGACATCATCCGACCAGAACTATCGCTTCCGGCTCCTCACTACCGGCTACAGAGATTTTACGGACCGTACGCTAGACTGTTACGAACCGTAAGCTAGACCAAATAAAGACTACACCACGTGATATTTCAACTGACAGGCAGCAACTTCAATCTAGCTGCAAAATACCTGCACACCTCACCAATAAATTCCACAAACAATCACAATCCTCATTCAAAAAGCCAAAATTATCAAAACATTTCTAGGCCAAGTCGAGAGAGCACTCCATTGCTTTCATTTCTTCAGCTACCATGAGCTCTCGCCTTTTCTTTCCATCATTCAACGAGTCTCGCATCGGCAGAGGCCTTCGTACTACACGCTCAACATCTTTCAACTCTACTTTGCAGGTCTATTATCCTCTTCGTTATGTATACTCTTCTCTATCTAACAAGACTGGCTTTCGATTACTTCGCCTAACTGGCATTAATGAGCGCTCTCTACAGATATTCGGTTACCTAGAGGAGGCTAATTTGCAAGACAAGCCAAAGTTCAATGCTCTGTCTTACGCTTGGGATCTCTCAATTGATCGAGATAATGATGAAAGGTCTTTTCGCTCTACCAAACCACGTTTCAGCTTAGTTCTCCATCCACAGAACTGGGTTGAGCGGAGAGGGTGGCGAGAAAACGACCTTGACAGTACTCTAATCAGCCACTGCGAAGACATTGGACACATTCCCTTGCAGCAAAATCTCTCCGACTTTCTTCGGACGCACTTCAATACCCTTACCGACTCTTTACTATCACTACCCCTCTGGGTTGATGCTATCTGCATAAACCAAGGCGATAACGATGAGAAGTTATCACAAATCCTTCTCATGGGTGATATATATGCGACAGCGAATCGTGTGATCGTGTGGCTAGGTGATGATACGAACGATTTGGACTGTTTCGATTGGTTTCACAGGACCGTTCTTCTCGCTATGTTGAACTTCCGCGAAAATCTTGAAGCTAGATCGGCTGATGAGGGAGAAACCTGGATACAGCGAATCAGACCAAGTGATGCCGACTTTTGGCGATCGGAAATGTCAATTGAACCGTTCAATGGCATGTCCTGGAACGAATGCTGGGCGTCGTACTTTCGCTTTTATTCACGTCGTCGATGGTTCAGGCGTGCGTGGATAGTTCAAGAGGTATCCCTAGCGCAGAATATCTTAGTATTCTGTCACAGCCGGGGCTTCCCTTGGCTGCCTCTCGCATCGCTCAATACCATTGCTACATCGACTAACTGGCGCTTCTTGGATTTGATGAACTCGAAAGAGTTCCTATCTTTGAAATCGATCGACATCATGCCTGTTACGGAATTGGATCTGATCCGTGACAAAGTAAGCCAAAGTGCAAAAGCCATCCAACAAGTGGGAGGGGATCCCTATGGCCAGTGGATTGAACTTTGGATCTATGTTCAAGAGAAATTGCGAGGCTACTTTTCGAAAAATGAGGCAGACAAGGTACTATCAATTCTGGGGATAGTCAAGAGACTTCAGCCGGTCCAAAAGATCGATATCATTTACGAGGACTTGCCAAAGAATCAATCCAAATTCGAGGTATACTTATGGGCGAGCAAAGTACTACTTACGTATGGCTGCCTCGAACTACTTCTTCAGACACCTGAATATGGTATTAGAAAGTCACGAGACCTCCCAAACTGGGTTCCAGACTGGTCAGTGAAAGGGCCCGCCAGTTGCAACCTCGCAATGAGTCAAAATTTTCACGCGGGAATGAGCGCATCTATTTCCACAAAGCCACGGGTAATAGGAAAGACACTATTACTCAAAGGCTTGAAGGTGGACGCTGTGAAGGATATTTGTGAGGACTCGTCGTCTTCGCCAACATGGTTCTTATCCATATTCTCCTTTGTGGAAAAGTGTCGACGGCAATACCCACGCAGTGGTCAACCCACTCAGGATGCGCTCTGGCGTACATTGGTTTGGAATCTCGATCTGAGCAATAAAATTTTTCCTGCACCCAGTCACTATTACCAACACTTCTATGACTGGGCCGAGATTCACCTCGCCTGGTATTTTGTATCGCAGTCGCGGGAACCCGACCATCGGTCTACAATTGAGGAGGAGTATTTGGACATACGACGCAAGCTCTGCTACCTGGATCGTGAGTTTGAGTCGCTAGCTCCAGAGCTGACGAATATCAAGCAACGAGAATCGGAAGTCCAGGCTGAACTGGATCGAGATCCTCACCGAGATATTGAAGGCGGTTTGCGCGGTATCTCTATCGACCCTAAGCTAGGTGGATACCCTATACTCGCAGATGGAAGTCGCTTGTTTTATACACCAAATGGATTTCTTTGTTTTGGCAATCCCGATGTAATGGAGTGTGATGAGGTTTGGATAATCCCGGGCCTAGCAATGCCAGTCATACTGAGGCCAAAAGATGGAGGGAGCAAGAGAACATATCAGCATTTGGGGGGATGTTACGTTCATGGAATTATGCAAGGCGAATTTATGGCGGATAGTTTGAATCACAGATTATGCGAAATTGGAATCTTATAAGTAATGAGATAATTAGTCAAAAACAATGAAAACAGCAGACGTGACATGTTAGGTTTTTAGAATTTATCATATGTTAGTAAATTATATATTATATAACCACGTTTTGCTGTGGAGCGGAGAGTCACGAGTGTGCCGCGACCGAGATTGAGAGCCTTTAAATCGTTTGCCGCAATCGCAAAGCACTTTCCTGCGTTTTGGTTTGGGCTTCTTCGGAGACGGGAAATTGTAACCTAAATCAGGTCTGATTTTCGTGAGTTTTGCACCCACACTCAATTCGGGCCTAAGAATCGTGGCTGAGAATCGTGGCTAAGTAAAATATAGCGAGCCCGGGCGTGAACATAGTAAATTTTATCTCGGCTAATGTAGATTACTAAGCACTGAAACATGTGGACCCTCTCATCGCACCGGCGTAACTCCCGGACTACATTCTTTTTCTCCCTGAGTGTCTTTAAAATTTAGAACTATATTATTTTATGATAGGACCTTTCCTCAAGTGCTCCGAATTTTGAAAAGACTCTAATAGTCGCGATTAAACAGGGGGGGACAGTAGAAGCCGCGATCAGTGGCGTGATTAAAACGATCAACAGCATTATTAACTATACTCTTTTTCTTGTTGCTAAGTGGTCTCCTTAAAGAGAAATAGTTAAAGAAAGTAATACATCAATAACAACTTTATAGACCTACTAAGAAAAAATTTGTGATTTCAAAACTATAGATTCGTCTCGTGACAGAGTGCGTCTCGCTATGCAAGGACAGACGTTAACAAAAGGTGAGCCTTAAGGGATAACGATGTTAAGAAAAGTAGCGAGCGAGCGGTGCGGATGCTCAGCCCCATGCGTCCTGCCTTGCAGGATGCGGTCATGATTGGCAGCAGCAGGGGTGAGTTGCGAAGGACGCGGTGCATCAAGAAACGTACGGACACTCGTAGAAGCAAATACCGCAGTACAAGATATCAACCACTTGTTATGATGAAGTAAAGAGGAATCTGGACAGATCCGCCCTACTTCCAGTAGCCTTGATCCTTTACTCAGCTTGGGCAATTGAACTCCCTGCTATTTAGGGTGACTTGCAGCTATCTAAATGTCCATCCTCGGCCCATTGACTGTGATTTGCGACGTTTATCATTGAAGCCAATAGACTAATAAGGAAGGATGGAAGCGATAACTATTGATGCGTCTAGGTCTGAGCTCTATCTGCTAATTGATTAGAGGTACGTACCATCATGCTAGTGAGTATTTGAGTAAAGCTATGTCCGCCTGAACCTGAAAGGGACAAGAGCCATTAGATATACAGCCATATATCATCATGCATAGCAAGCCGTTGCAATCGTAAAGTCCTCTCAATCAGTCCATCTCTGTTGTCGCTTATCATAGCCAATGATGCCGAGATCGACATTCAAAGTCCGCAGCATCATCGCCATCGTAAATTCCTAGGAAGCATTAGTATGTGTAAACAATTCTGGGTATTCGAATACTTACGTCTTCTTGTCCAGGCAGCTCTCCCGTATCACCAACACCCTTTTCACGCTGAGATTTCTCATTCTCGGTCTCGGGATCAACACCATACTCCGCATAAAGGTCTCTCTTCTCAACATCCTTCCTTTCGTCATTCTCATCATCTTCATCGTCATCATTATTCTGCTCCTCCGTATCCCACGAATTCTGAAACTCCTGCTGCTTCTTCTGCATCTCCTTCCAAGCTCGCGGTCCACCCATCCTATGCAATATCAATTTAGCCCCTCTCTCTCCCACCCACCATCCACCATCCACCATCAACCATCAAATATGACGTACCTATTAACCCTATCTCTAACTTTCCCGAAGAGTTCCTCAGCAGCAAGCCGACTCGCACCCCTCCACTTCTCAATCAGCATAACCAACTCCCCATCCACCTCCCCCTCAGGATCCTTCTTCCGGCTCTCCCTCTCAATCTTCCCCGCCTGCTCCGCCTGTTCTAATTCCTCTTTCACCTCCCTCAACTGCCTCTCAAGCTCCCTCTGCATTCTCAACAGCGGCGCAATATCCGGGTCTGCATTAAGCACTGCCGCAGACACCGGACTGGAGAACGTCTTCTTGGCACGCGGAGTACGGTTCAGTGTTGTGGAGGGGAGATTGGGTGTCTTTTCTGCCAGGATGGGAAGGATATTTGAGGTAGAGGCTTTGAGGGGTGTGGAGACGCTGGGTTGGGCGCTGGAGGTGGACATGGATGGCGGGGCTTTGAGGGGTGATTTGAAGGGCGTTTTGAAGGGGGAGCGGAAGGGTTTGGAGAGTGTTTGGGAGGCGGCGTCGATGCGGCGACGTTTGGCTGCTGGTGTGGACATCTTGATTGTGTGTTAGTTCTGTAGATGTAAGTCTGTGATCAATGGTGGTTGTAGAGCATTTTGTGTTGATGTTGGAGTTCAAGAACGCGAGATTCGCGACCTCGCCTGGACGCGTTTTAGCGCCCTCCCCTGTTTGAGTTGCCACGTGAGGGAGTGGATACTTGATCAGCGATGGAGAAGAAGCAGGAGGCTAATTACTGATATGCGGTAGAATATCCGGAATGCATTCAAGCCGTGTTGATGTTAATAAGGCCAAATTTGATCAACCTTGTGCAGATTCGACAACACCGAATCCCCATAAAGCTCCCACAGAATTACGATCACGGCAGTTATATTAAGGCATTATGATGAAGGCTCGTTAATCATTTCGCTCCATTATTCACAAATACAGTATGTACAATATCCACTTTTAATGTCCTATGCCACCTGCCACCCAAGCATTAAAATCAGGATCACCCGGCTGTGGGAATAGTCCTCTATCTTCTTGCTGAGGTTGCTGTCCCTGCTGTTCTTCTTGCTGCGCTCCATTTGCCTGCTGCTGGCCCCTATGTCTCAACTGATGTTGCTGCCTCCAATAAATCAAGACAACCAGTGCTCCAGCCAACATTATAATGATCAAGCTTTCTAAGATTCCATCATCAATGATATCGTCGTATAGACCATCCGCGTCTCCGCCTGGCATGGGATCGTTATCCGGGAGGTAGGTATCGTCGTAATCTGCGTCTCCGTAATATGGGTGGTCGTCGCGGAGGAAATTGCTGACCCATTCTGCTAACGACCACTGTTTCCTCGGAGCTGGAATCGGTTAGCTTTGACCTTGATGATTTGGCAAAATGCTTACTAGGTTCGTCTTGGATGGAATTCACCCTGCCGTGGGTCAGAGTGTTCCAAGCGCTTCTCAACCGCAGTTTGAACAAGCTCAATGTTACGGGGAGATATGCCTCATCGTTCGTCTCCAAGGCGTGATCGTAGTATCTCTTGGCGAGGTGGAAATCCTGATCCAGACCAATGCCATTCTCATGCATCCAGCCCAGGTTATAAAGTGCTTGTGCACTCTGATGGAACTCGGAAGCAGCTGTGTAGCACGAAGCAGCCTTCTCCATGTCCGCTTGCGTGCCAATGCCCTTCAGGTAGTAGTCTCCCATCTTGACCATTGAGTCGATGTTAGTCTGCTTAGCTGAGCGAGTCCAATATATCAAAGCAAGCGCTGCATTCTGTAGTAATGAAGGTCGTGGACTCGTGAGAGATAAGAACGAAGGTAATGACCACTGGGACTTTTCTTGGTCGAGCATATAGGCGACATTCGCTTGTCCGCGCTCATAGCCCTGCTCAGCAGCGTGCATGTAGTCGATCAGAGCCAGTTCATAGTCACCATCTTCATACGCTCGGTTTGCCTCGGCGAAAGAGGATAGAAGAGGTTCAGCTTTCTCCGCAACGTTCTTGTAGTAAGCTGTAGCTAGTCCACAGCTTCGGTCGCGTCCAACGCCTTGATCGATCAGCTCAGCCAAATAGTAGAAAGCTTCAATGAGGCCATATCGTGCTGCTAGTTCGAAATACCGGTTAGCAACTTGAATGTCGCTTGGGGTCCCTTGATCAAGGTAGAGAGCACCCAATGCCACCTGAGCCGGAGCGTAGTCCTGATCCGCGGAAGCTTTGAAATACTCGGTTGCTTTGATCGAGTTCTTTGGCACTCCCAGACCTTCCAGATACATGAGTCCCATTCCATACTGAGAGCCAGCATCGCCGCTTTTGATCCCACGATTGAACCAGATCTGTGCCTTCTCATTGCTCTGCTCCACGCCCTCTCCTCTCAAAAACATTCGTCCGAGGTACCCAGCGGCTTTGGTAGCAATCTTCTCCAATCCCGGTTTGTCGCTTTCGATAAGACGCCCATCTCTCTGCCAATACATCTTCGCTACCTTCATGAAGTACCATTTGGCACTCTTCATATTCCTGGGGAGTCCTTTCTGGCCGTCGTAATGGATCCTCCCCAGACTGAACGTAGCCTTGAAATCGCCCTTTCTTGACATCAAATCCAAATATTCCAGCACATCTTCCAGAGCGCTGTGAGCATCCGAATTGACTCCTCCTTGTTTGGCATTACTTCCAGCACTTGAAAAGCTAGCCCCTTCTCCATAAACTCCTCCATCGTCGTCCGCCAGACGATATGAGTCGGGTACCCAAGCCATACCTCCTGGGGGTCCAGATCGGTACCACTCGATAGCTTTGTCCGCTGCCTTCTTGTAGTGCTTGATTGCCACGTCGCAATTCCTCGCCGTTCCAATACCACTGTGATGTCGAAACGCAACCGTCATTTCTGATCTTGTATCTCCTCCCTCAGCCGCAAATGTGTGGTATAGTAACGCCTTGGCCTGATCCCGTTCAACAGCTCCTCCAATTCCAGTGGCATACATGAAGCCCATCATATGTTGCGCCGATGCATTTCCATTCAACGTAGCCAATTGGTGGTATCTCCTGAAAGCCTCCGAGTAATCTTTTGGATGTGTGAAGTTGCCGTAAAAGTTCATCTGAGCCAGAAGGTAGATGGCGTCCGAGTTGTTGACCTGAGCTGCCTCTTCCAAGAGTTGCACTGCATCAGACACTGGTCCTGGTAAGGATTTCTTGGCATTTTGTGCTTCTGTCGGCCCATCTGAGGGTGGGCCTGAAATGTAAAATCGTGGGAGGAGCGCTAGGGCATAATGGGTTGCTGTTCCTATTATTCCTGACGGTCTTCGAGAGGGGCGTGGATTCTGTCGTTCGTATCGGCGGAGGAAGAAGAGGGCTTTGTCGACGAGTTCTGCGCCTTGAACAAAGTTAGATCGAGCTTCATCTGCAGAGAATAGCTTGCGCTGACCATTTGTAGTCCTTCTGCTATCCTCTTGTTCCCGTAATCGTTGTTGCGGGGCTGGAGACTCTGCTGCGACTGACGGTTGTTTTGGTTCAGCGCTGAGCCTCGAATCTACCTCCTGCTGAACTTGCGCACAGGTGACCGGAACTATGAGCTGCAGAAGCACTGTTGGGGAATAATTGTGAGCTTTGGGACGTTCAACAGATTGGATCTAAGAACTTACAGATCAACAACGGCAGCAGCCGTTGGCTTGAATGCTTCATGCTGTGAAGGTTTGCGAAATATCAATTACTTCGTGCCAGAAGCAATAATTGATAACTTGGTCATGATCCCATATATCCAGAAGCGATCATGTCAAGATGGAAGTTGTGGGGAAAGATGGGATTAATTGTTGTTCCAAGCTGTCCTCTTTGCAGCTTACGAAATCACGAAATCGGGCCACGCGACAGCTTCATCCGAGCTATAGGACAAACGAATTTGCTTCTGTCTTCGGCAAACGACTTTTCATCTAGATGCTATGAAATTTCGAAAGTCGATTTAAATTGAAGTCAATTCATTTGGAATAAACTATTTGATCCTCACAATTCATTGTAACTCTACAGTATCCTACACATTTCTACTGTCCAAACCAGCAAAGCTATTTTGAGCGGACTCAATCCCCTCTCCAAGCTTTTATCTGTCCATCCTCTCCACAGGTCAAAACTGTCTTGTGCTATTCATACGTTAGTTATTGATTCAGATTCCTAAGATGGATAACATACCGAATCCAGAAAGCAGAACGACCGCACAATTTCAGACCCATGAGCCCCTGGCAAGGTAACTTTTGATTCCGGCACAAACACCCAGGGTGGATTCTTCTTGAGCTGTATCAAATCGAAGTTCTCTCGACTACGGTCCCATCAGTCTCCACTCACATACGTACCAGAAATTTGACTTACCTATGAGTACCAACCCCAATCACGGCACCACCGTCCGGTCTCCTCAGCACATTGGCAACATACTCACCACCCAGCATCTCCCTCATATCCCCATAATGGATAGGAGGGGGTTCTTCCACCCCTTCCTCCGGATTCGTCACCAGCTCATACATAGAGAATTTCTCGTCATGTGACAGAGCAAAGATATCGACGTCACCGAGGAAATTGGCGTGGTGGATCGAATGACCATGGTTGATGGTTTGGTACAAGGCTTCTTCTTCGTCTGTGATAGTGGTGTTATAGATATTTACTAGCCCGTCTGTGGAGCCTGAGAGGAGGATTTGGAGTTGGGTGGGATGGAATTGTAGCTCTGTGATATCGTCACTGTGACTTTCGATATATTGAACTACCGGCTGGTCGAACTGTCTTGTATCCCTATGAAGGTTAGGACTCAGCTTGAAGCTTATATAGAGGAGCGACTTACCAGATCGATACCGTTGCTTGATGATTTGTCAATTCCGTTCCAGCTGCGAGACCGTACGGGTATGAACATACCAGGGACAGAATTGGTGCGTTTTGCTCTAGTCAGAGTCAGTTGAAGCAGGGAAAGAATTCCAACAGTCTCTACCACACCTTCGAGCTCCGATCTCATCTTCACTTGAATCAAACAGCACAGCAAAACATATCTTCTTGGGTCTCGAACTACGAGAAGATAGACATCTCACAAAACCTTGAGCGGAGTCTCACATAGAAAAAAGTGCCGCTCACCAGAAGCAACCTCACCAACCCTCGCACTAGTCCTCGGATCCATCATAGCCACTCTTCCATCTCTCCCAGCCGTACAAACAATCGCACCCTCTCCCAAATCCCCCCCGCCAAGAGCTTTCATACACGTAACATCCGCATTTACCCTCCTAACGGAATTGACCGGACCGGCATCCAAATTTGTAGGATCAAAGAATCGGAGACTGTCATCCGAGGATATAGCTGCGAGGCCACCGGATACGGGGATTATGTCGTAGATGTATGTCTCTGGGGGATCCGAGAGGTGGTAGGATGATGTGGTTGAGAGGGCGTACATTTTGAGGATGGTGAGCTTTTGTGGTTGCGAAATTTTTGGCTCGAGATTTTGAAATTTTACAAATTTATATCGATGGAGGCCGAACACAAAACCTTCAAATTTGATCGGATATTCGGTGTTCATCAGTATTTATCACGAATATAACATCCTTAGGTCTCATGAAAGCCACATTCATGATTAATGTTAAGGTCAGGATTTTGATATCACGTGATCTATTTTCAAAGTCCACAGATGCAGAACACACAGCTCATGGTCTTCTGGGTATACATCTAGCTCACATCTAAGAGCTTTATCTATCCTTGTGCACGGCTGAGAGGCCCCCGATTTGCGCGGTAAGTGTTCCTCTGATCCACGAACTCAATATCACGCTCGTAGCACTCGCATCTACTGGCCGCACGTTGTCTTCCTTCTTCGTTGGTCTGTGCCTGAATGTCTTCTCCCTCTCCCAGACTCAGCTCAACTATACTTGTCATGCTTGTTTTTGACCTTAATGTCCAATAACGCCTCATGATAATCACCTTCCCTCCTCGCCTTCTTTAGCTTCCTAACCTCTCCTTCCTCTAATTTCCTACCCACAGCTGCTTCAAGTTCCTTCTTGCTGATCTTCTCCCTGGCCTTCTCCTCCTTCGACGCCTTTAACTTAGGCTTAAACCGCGCTTGCATCCGTATTCTAAACGTTGTATTGAATGTAATAGCATCGGCATCACCTCGAATCTCTGGCAGTGCAGTTGCTTTCAAGCTGGTTGGAGGCTTGATGCTCAAGTATGTATCTCTTAACGTTTGTATCTGAAATGTGCCCGGTGTATCGGCGGTAGGGATCGAGAGGAAGGATTCGAGAGGGGACACAGCCTCCGTATTGGCAGACAAAATGCCAAACTTATCGCAACTCAGGTACCTGCCCCTCATTAGCACCCGTCCCTACACCACACGAACAACAACGTACCTCCCATGATGGCCCTTAAAACTAAACGTCTCCGTCCCCGCAACTCTATTCGCGACCCAAACCTGCCTAACATCATGCGGTTCCGCCGTTGCAGGATCCTCATCCACAATATTCTCCAGCGGACTCGCAAACACCTTCCCATTCGTATCGCATGCTATACATGTGGGTGGATCTGATGGAAGAACGAAGATTATGGGTCCTACGACATCGTTTGTGGCTTCGGCCGTCACCCAGCTGTCGTCATCTGCGGGGGCTTCGTCTTCTGGTTTCGAAGCTGTGAGCTCTTTGGATGTGGAGGTTGAGGAGGGGTCCCCGAATTTGTCGGCCACATCTACGCGCTTGCGCTTTTTGGCTTTCTTGTCGCCTTTGAATGTCAAGGCTTTGATGGGCATTTTGGGCTTGGTTGTTGCGTTTGGAGGAGGGTTGGAGGTCGAAGGACTTGTCACTCGAAATATTGGTTAGCGCAACCCCATATTTGCTAAACGCACTACAGGTGGGCAAGCCTCTGAAACTTCTTTCCCCGATACCTCTGAAAACTTTGAACGACCCTTCATCGAAATAGAAATTGTGCATATAAAGGTCGAGAGGTTGCCTGCTCCTGAGGGATATTGACCAAATTTGGTCTCAGATTCCTACCTATTTACGCCCTTTTCCCGCGTCCATGTCTACCTTTAGCTACAAGTTTTCAGGAACTCCCCCGCACGCTTCGCCGCCAACGCAGCCTCCTTCTCAAAACCCACAGCATGCCCAACCAGGATGATATCATGTACCGCCACTTTCTCAATCTCTAATTTCACCTTGTTTCCCTGCACGGCCTTGAACTCCTCATACATCTTCACATCGTCATGGTACAGCACTTCGCACTCCCCAGTGGAGAAGTACAGCGGAGTGTGCGTAGGGAATGCGTTGCCTAGAATGCAAATGTTAGGGTGCTCCAGAGTGATCCCGCTGGCTTTGCTGGGTGTGATAGCTCTTGCACCCCATACGCCGAAACCCTCATTGAGGTAGTCGGTCGGTTCATGTGGAGACTGTTCACAGCTTCCCGGTACCAATGCACCTCCCGGATTGACCCAAGGTGACCATAGCCATGCGCAAGCTGGGCTAAGGAGTCTCGCATCTGGGTTGTCGTGAATATAACGGAGGAGAGCGAGGCAGAGATGGCCTCCTGCACTGTCACCAGAGACTGTGAGTTTGTCGGCTGGGATGTGGAGAGTTTCGGTGAGGTAGAGGAAAGATGTGATAGCATCTTGGAGGAAGGCTGGGAACCGGCCTCCGGGATTTGAAGCAAGTCGGTATTGCGGCGCAAAGACGTGTGTGACCGAGGTGTTCTCAATGAGGGTCTTTGCAGCAAATCCGGCATCGCTAGTTCGTCCATCTCCAATAACGTATGCGCCGCCATGGAAATGGAGAGCTATGTTTCCGGCCGCAGAAGCAGACGATGGACGACTCGGATACCAAGTTCCGCCGATAGCTTGGGCTTTAATTTCCTTGTCATGAGCGACGACCCCGATGTACTTGTCGGATTTGCCCGGTTGGATGATGACGAATTTGTCACCTTCCTTACCTGGTTCGAGTTTCGTCGGGGTTCTGATTTCAATGACTGACATATATGCGAGGAATTCCTTCATGATGCGAACGGTGAGCGCTTGTTTGTAGGACCACTTTGGGTTTTGGCGCAAGAAGGACGGGATGAAGTACACAATCCAGAAGGGCAAACGTGCCGCGTTGATGAAGAGTGCCCAGAATGTGAAAATGAGCTTGCCTGGCTGGCTCGTGACGAAAGATTTGGAAGCCATTGGGATGCTTTCCACTTTGGGGCTTCGTGGAGAATATGTTGAAAAGAAACAAAGCGATGGTTGAAGTAAGTTCTCTTTGTGCAATTGCGCAAGGCTGATGATTTAAGGAAACTAGAGAGCACTACCATGGACCGCGGGAGACGTACCGAGGCTTCCTCTTGCGGGGCGAGCGAACAATATGCTTTACCTATTTGATTATGGAGTTGCGAACCTGTGGTTTTAGGTAAGCTTACTACGGGTAGAAGGCTATGAACTTCTTGGAAGCTATCTTGAGCGCACCAAAAGTTATCTTGAGCGCACCAACGTCCCCGAATGGAAGACTACAACTCTTCAGTAAAGATTTCCAGAATGGCCCGCATGCGGGTGGAGAGATTCCGAGGTTTTCGGCTTCGCGTTCGCTAAACCGGGGATCTCATGCAGGGATATTGCTGTCAGTATTGCTCGGATGATAAGATTGACTTGAGGATGTAGATGTAAGTCTAGGTGTGTTTTGGGGAGAGTAGCTGATTAACGAATTCCAGCCAGAAGTTTCTGCCTCACTTGGACATGATTGCTGCAAGTCGCCGTCTTGGGAGTCGGCAGATTCTCCTCCACAACCACCAGATTGGGGTTGTGCACGCCAATCATCGTCCTGGAATAATAGCTTTGGGGGTTAAGGACTTCCCAACTATGACCTGACTGCTGTTGTACAGACCAATCAGTGTCCTGGGAAGAAGATAGATCTTTCATATACCTATTGAATTGCTGATCAAGCTTCGGAGGGGTAAGCGGATTTCTTATGAGATGCTGATTAGTGTGTATACTCGCTGGAATCCGTGGTAAAATTTGATGGATCTCCGCTCTTCATTCTAGCACTGGGAGATTGCCACTGCAGGATTTTAGGAGTATCGTCCGGACGGATACTTTATACTGACTTTATGGCGACTTGGGCATGGGACAACTAGCTATGAGGGTACACCTGATCAGATGAAGGGCCAACTATCGCATCGGCCGGGGAGAGTCAACCAGATCATTGGCGGACTGGAATACTTCTTCCAAGGGCCTGTTTCTAGGCTCTGCCAATAGGTTAGGTGTGAGTTTGTCGAGCACTAGCCTTTGTGAAGGGTTCTCTACGATGCGTAGGATAACATCAGACATCTTGCTGGCTTGCTTATTTAAACCTGGGTGACTCAAGTCGACGTACAGTGTGACTAGTCTTGTCTGACGTTTTAGTAGAAGACGATAGTTCGTGAGCCCAAGGTCCTCAGGCCTTACAGAGTTCGAAACAAAAGGGAGCTGCGATCGCCACCGAACATTCAAGCATCAACGAATGAAATATACGAAATTCGTTCCATAATCAGCCTTAAACATCCCAGAAAACCTACCAGATCCCTCAATTCTTGTTGCCGTCTTCAACGTACCATCAAGAAGGTGGTGCCCCAGCCCACCAGTCCCTAAGACTGCCCCAAATGCTCCAGGCGGGTGGTTCGGTTTTGGTGCGAGCACTCTGCCGGGCTTCTTTGAAGAAAACCGAGGCTTGCTTGCCGATCTCAAACCAAGCAAGGACCCTTTCAAACCAAGATTGTGGTGAAGCCTGTTGGCGGGACTTCTCTGCTGCTTTTGGCACCTTGGGTTTGGGGGCAGTCGCCTCAGGAGTCGGCGCCTGAGGGGTTGGTGTCTGTGGTCTCGGAGCTAGAGGAGTTGGAGCCTCATGGGTTGGAACCCAAGAAGTTGGAATCCCAGGAGTTGTCGTGTGCTGACTATTGTCGGTCGTACAAACAATAGCACGGTGGTCACGGATGTTTATCTTCGTGTGGACCGGTATGGCCTTCAGAGCCTTGGCCGCTTGCGTCTCCTGTTGAGGGGTTCCATCCTTCATCTCTTGCAGGACCTGAAGCGTCACAGGCTTCGAATCCGCCGCAGAGTATGTACGCTGGATCAACTTCCTGAGCTCGTCTCCCCTCTTGGAGCTGTCATCCTCATAGTCCAAGACGGACGTCCCTGAGTCGGCCGTTCCATCGCCTCCAGGGAGGCCGTGATGGTAAATGCGGCCTCCGTGGTAGCGTTCCGGTGGACTTAAGATTTGCTTGACGTTCTCGTTGCGTGTGAAGTCAGCAAGTTTCTCCCATTGCTTCCTGAACTGCTTTTCATTGTATTGATCCCACATGTTTGTTACGATAACGATATTCCGGTAGAAGTCTGGTCCGCAGAAGCATTGAACCCACTGGATCGTCTTAACATCTGATTCCTTGAAGCGATTCTCCATGGGCCCGTACACGAAAATGAGGCCAGAGATCGTGACAAATGGGCCGAGTGCTGTCAGACAACTGAGAATATTCTCGAAGTTTGCGCTGTCGTCCATGTCTGCAGCCCCGAATCCGGCGGTATCCACAAAGAGATATTGCTCTCCTTCAATGAGGGCTGGGCAGACTTGGTATTGAAGAGTACCTGAGCATTTCAGTTAGTCTCTCAAAGCACTGCTGTCATGAATATTCAGGTGGACCATAAACTTGCCTGAGTCTAGAGTCCCGCCAACTTTCAGATCGAGCCCGCTCAGCTCCCTGGGCATTGTTGTCTTTCCGGTTCCAGATTGTCCGACCACAAAAATCAGCTTCGTTCCCCCAAGACTACTCAAAGTTAGCCAAATCTGCCAAGAAATTCACAATCCACTTCAACATACTATGTCTTGACAAACTTCACCACTTGCTTAGATGCTGCGCCTTTGGCTTTGACGACCAGGCGTTTCAGGTGTTGGTATGACCAGAATCGCAAATTGGATATATTTTCATCATCCCCCATCGCTTCAATAAGGAGACCGTCATCAGATTCATGAATATCAGAGCTTGTGGCATTCCCGCTGGGGATCGGTGTCGTCTGACCCGCAGCAGTCTCCTTGTCGGACAGTACATTCGACTCAAGGCCTTGGAACTTTGGCTTTGCAATGGTTAGACCATCATAAGCAATAGCCAGCTCTGAAGTGGTAGTGACCATGATGCAAGCAAGTGGGGATAGCGTAGTGACAAGAGTTCACAGAGGGATCTGAAGATCAAAACAAATATAGGAATCTTCGAGGCTGGTGCTTCGGACGGAAATTGGTAATGATCTGAAAAGTGAGGATGAGGCAAGTCAGAGTGTCAGAGATTGAGGGGAAGATGAGTGCTACTTATATCTGGAGGCCAGAAGAGACCTCGATCCAATTCCTTACTTTCTTTCGCGAATGGATTCCTTCACATGAATTATTGGGAGAGATCATACTTCTGGCTCCTCAATTCTGCTTCAGCAGCCAGCCTGTGGCCTTGACACCGTGCAAGGATTCGGGATCGCCCAGTTTGATAGCTCTTCGTCGTTGCGCCTGCATATCGCAAATCAACAGCACTACTCATTGGAGAACACTAAAGTACTACGTTTCATGCAGATAAGGCTTATGAAAATGGTCTAATGGCGAGCTCGGGGACTAAAGTTCGATGCTGGTGGGGTCCGTTGTGGCTTGCAAGTGGTACTGTCCCACGTATGTCTCATCGATTGGTTCACTGCTGCAGTGACGGCAGGGAGGTTGTGAGGAACTTTAGTCTCTTGTCCAATCTCGATGTTCGCCGGTATGCGGTCAGTTGCTGGGTCCTTCTAATCGACAGATTGGATATTCAGAGCACCCGACAATCATTGGCTGAGATCAAGGCTCTTTAATGGACATGCCATCGAACCCGCAACCATCTCTCCTGATCGCGATGAAGAGAGACTGCCTCGTTTTTTTCTCCGTGGCAAAATTCCACCCCAAGAATTACCGAGGTCAGCCAGTGTTCCTATTCATTACTTCTCTTCTGCTAGCAACTGCTCTGACACTGATCTCGGAGACATGGACTGTCGCATCGAGCGCTCCGGGCAGGTTGTCCTATCCTGCACACAAACTCCAATCGCGATTACTCCAGCCTTTTCCTATGGCGGTAGCCCTTTTGTCGAAACTCATCATCCAAAGAGAGTTCAGTATGCTTCCCTGCTGCAGCAACCTCCCCGTCGTCGAAAGACGACGTCTGTGCGTGCTCCCAAAATGGTATCACCACCAAAGGAAAAATGGGAGGAATGGGCGTCAACAATTGAAGGCTTATACAGAAGCTGCCAATTGCGGCTAGTGATGGAAGTCATGGAAATTTTGTATCAATTTCGAGCATCGTGAGCCTTTTAACCTTTTGTTCCAAATCAGTTGAGGGATCTGGCGTCTTTCTAGTTATTGCTACCTCCCGACCCTACTCAGTGCTCAGTTTCCCCGAGAATAATCCCAACCAAAGAGTACTTAGGGTACCTGCGTATCAATCGATTTCATACAAATTCGCTGAAATGTTTATAGAATGAAAATGTACAAGGATCGATTCCACTACGATCGCGTTTCCAAAAACACGGGCTGTCGACGACCTGGGCGAAAGAGAGCGCGCGGTGTGCCTCAAAAGAAACCATTGGCTGTAGTTGGGGACATCATGTCCCTGGAAGATTTCTCTATCGGAACCAAGTTGGGAGAACAATTAGCCCCAAAACGATATAAAATCCAAGAAAAGATACTGGTCTGGATGGACAATTACCTCAGCGGAATGTTTGACCCCAGAAGTCAAGGCTGGACCACAGATGTCTTCGCATTCATTAACCCGAGGAGTAATACTGCAAACCAGATGGACACATGGCAAATGTTATCGGACCGATGCTATGGAGTCTCAGTTCTCATTCAATCCGGATCACCCGGCAAGGCTCGAGTATCGCTGGATCACTTTCTCAAAGGACTCGAGCAAGTAGCGAAGTTCCGGGACCCTTCGATCGTGGTGAAGTTCTGGCGTATTTGTCTCCAGCTACGCGGTGTCGACGGCACTTATCCACACTTCGAAGCCCGGAAGCGCTTTTTCATGAAGCTTCAAGAGTTGTTCCCTGTGTACCAAGGAGAACAGCATCCCCTAACTCTGCTCGTGAGTTTACTAAGCCAGGTTTCGCTAGAAGATTTCAAGGATACACTCCGCATCGGATATTTCAAGACACTTAAGAGATTGAGTGAACTGATTGGGGACGAAAATGCGACAATACTTCATATGTGGTCTGTCTACTACAAATACTGGGATAAGCAGTACCTCCACAAAGAAACCCTCTTCGAGAAGCTCAAGAATGTCCGGGAACAGGCCACCAAGATTTGTGAACGTGGATCCAGCCCTCGCATTGCCGTGGATCACTTCTTTATTTATGCATCTTATTACGTTTGCGAGAAGGTAGAACTGACAGAAAGCACGGCACTCGCTCTCATCCACAGCATAAAGTCAATGGATATCCTGCTTCACTGGAACCTATCGACTCAAGCATTTACATTGGCTTCTAAGTTACTTGCAGAGGGTTACCGCAAACGCAAATGCCAGGCAGGGTGTCTTCTCTGTATGCGATCGACAATCAAGATACTTCAGGATGGGGATAGGGAATGCCGCATTCGAGCAGCCATGCTGTCCAGAACACTTTCCAGGTGGCTAACTGAATGGAAAGACGGCCAAGGTGCTTGGGAAGAGCGCCTGAGAACCGTTCGCATACTAGAAACAATTTCTGGAAGCTGTGACCGTTGTCGCCCAAATATCGTTTGCCAAAAGTGCGCTGTGAGAACGGGGATCAAGCCTAGGGGAGAGAAAGCTCCACGGTAATTCAGCGCCATCCACGCAAACAGATACTACTACTGGGTGGTTTCAACACTCGGATCAAATTTGATGAAATTGCTGTATTCCACTACAAATTGCGCGGAAAGTATACATTATCAATGCGCAATACCAAAGTCTATTACTTATTAAAGCCCAGAACGCCGATAACTCCTCATACAACATCTATATTATCATCTCCAGCACCCAACGATCAATTTTTCCCCCTTCAATCAGAATAACAGCCGTCTTCCCCACCCACTCGCCCTTCTCTAAACACATCTCCGCCGTCCCAGCCGCCACGCTCTTCCTCTGTTGGTTGGAATTGCCTAATCTGGTATAGCCTGTATTTACTTCTTTCTGTAGCATAAGAGAGCTCTTTCCCTCTTTTTAATTTCAGCTCCTTAGATATCAAACTAGCTCTAAAAATTCCACTATATTTCGCTCCCAAACAGTCAACTGACAACACGACAGTATGCCGTATTTCAGCCGAGCCTTCTACCTCGGAGATCACTTCAGGAACAGAGCATTACATAATCAGCATCATCTACGCGATGAAGACATATGTAATAACAAGCTGCGCGCCAACTATCACGAATTGCTCTATGGGGTAAAGTCACGACTGTGACGGAGAACATGTATACGACTTACTGTCCCGTGAGCGAAGTTTCTTTGGTGCCAGCTTCTATGGGCCAAAGCAAGGCGGCGCAGAAGGCGGGAACGACAACTGAGCAGGTCTCATCGGTTCTTGTTGCGGGTATGATAAGCCTGGTGGAGTTCCTTCTGGAGTTCGGGCGGCATCTTCTCCCGCAACTTCAAAGACAGGAGTGTCGACTGTAAAAGTATTGCCAGTTCCTGCTGCAGCGACAAGCAAGTCTGCTGGTACCTCTTCTGGGGCTCCAACAGCATCTTCTCCCACTCAAGTTGCACGTCTTCCGCCGGTATTGTTACTCGAAGGCCTCTTCTGCTATCGGAACGCCAGGAGGGGCGGCGACAAGCACGCAGCCAAGGTACGGCTAACGGTGCTGAGATGTGGGCCTTGAGTGGATGGGTACGGGGGGTTAATTATGGTGTTGGCTTGTATGATTCTTTTGTGAGAAATAGAAGGGTGCATTATGAGGAGGGACTTGGGATTTTCTTTCGTTGGTGGGATCACATTGGGGTTCGGGGAGTCTGGTGATGTGTAGCATATCGGTTTGGGATGACTTAACATACAGATGTGAAAAGGCACGTATTGCACGATTTGAGTAAACATTCATAATTATAATATACACCATTTTAGTGCCGTCAATATGCTAGAGTGCTCTAACAAGAACTTTCGAGCAAGGTCTGATTCGGCCTTCATGTCGAGGAAGGTAAAAAGGGATGGGAGGTCAAACATTATTTTCGTTGCCTTCGTAGCCATAGATATCAGGGACTTCAGAACGTGATGTAAATTGAACAGTCGTCGTATTGTGTTCAGGTAAATCAAGAATCATATCTAATTATGACGGTTCTGGGTATATCCAAGCCGCAGATTCCGGCACATCTAATCATTTCGTCCAAGTATGTACCGAAGTCGTGAAGTCAAGTTCCAATGAATGTCGTTTATATGCACCAGATTTCTCCTACCCATCTATCCCAACCATGTCTCATCCCAATCCATTTCCCTTCCTCATAAAAAGCAACCGTCCCTCAAGAACAAATAGCAGCATACCTCCTATCCGTCAACGGCTGCGGGAACAGCCCCGCATCCAAAAGCGCAAAAGCATCCCATTCGTGTGCTGCTTCGGTTTTGAAGTTCCAAAATACCCATCCCTGGGTATGGCTCTCGAACGTTTCCAGCTGCGCCTCGATATATCCTCTCACATCACCCTTCATATTGTCGTCCCAATCGGTAATATTGTTCTTCCCATCGCACGACCCAACGTAGGTGGAGCCAGGATAGGTGCCGTCGTATCTCGCCCCGACGAGGTAGCCGTTGAGCGCTGGTGCACAGTCGGTTTCTGCGGCTGTCCATTCCCCTACTACGACCCATTTGTCCGCGCCAGAGGAGTAGGAAGGGGCATTATTGCAGACCAGTTGTCTGTGCTGCCAGTTTTGGAGAGCAACCAGGTCATTGGTGAAGACTTGGTATTCGTGGTGGTCGACAACCACTGGGTATTCTGTTAGCGAGGCAAAACTAAGCGGAGAAGGTCGGATATACCATTCTGAGAGTTGTTGTCGGACACAGACAAGAATCCGTTCCAGGAACTCGGTGCATTGAACCCATCGTGCAGCATGACGGGTGTATCGCTGACTGCTCGGACTTGATCGAATCCATTCCGATAGAACTGCTTCAACTCATCGAAATTGAGCTCCGAACTCAACGGCTCGTTGAGCAATTCAATAGCCACTACAACATCTTGGTATGCTGGTTGCGCATATTTGGTGGTGATGTTCTGGAGCACGGATAATGTCTGCGCAACAGAATCCCCTGACTGCCATCCCGGCTTTGAAAGCCTTTGTCCACTGTTATCGAACCCATTTTGAGATCCCGGTGCGCCGTGCAGATCGATCCAGACCTTCAATCCGGTCTCTCGTGCCCAATCGATGGCTGCGTCAATGTATGGTGCAGCTCCTTGTGTGTAGCTCTCGCCGGATTCGAGAGAATATGCCCAGTAGCCGATGGGGATTCGGACGGTGTTGAAGCCGGCGTTTGCGATCTTTTGGAAGTCGGAGAATGTGCACCATGAATCCCACTAAGCAGCAGTTAGTATTGGCTAGAGAGATGATTTGTGAGGGAGAGAGTTACGTGAGGCTTGAGGATATTGTATGCAGCTTCCGTGCCCAGCTTTTGCGTGAGTGTGAACTCATCAACAATGCCGAGTGATTGATCCACATTTTGAAAGATTGATGGTGTAATCCACGGCTCAAGGACAAGCCATCCACCAATATTTAGTCCTCGCACCTTCTCACTGCCCCAATTGAACGCCACAGAACGTTTCGACACAGGTTCCCTATCAATCCATCAACACCGCACATCCGGAAAAGGGGCATGATAAAACCTACGGAGCCGGCAGAGCCGTAACAACACCAGCCGCGAAGACCGCAGCCAAGACATTTGTGAGCAACATTATTAAATAATTATATCAGCATCAAAAAGAATGTGGTGAGCTCAACTGGGGATGCTGCAGAACAAGAGAAGAGACAAGAGGGGACCGGCTTGAGTATATCAAGAGGCCTAAACATATAGCATTACACTTAATGAGATGAACCCCCGATCGCTCAATGCGGGATTTCATCAAGATGCAGCGATCATGCCTTCTTATGCCACTAGCAAACCAGCTACTTCGACGTGCGGTCCTTACATTGGCTAGGCCAGGTCCAAGCTGGGCAGAGTTTGGGAGAGGGTGTAGGACGAACTTGGCCCGCCAGAATCAAACTTACGGGATGTGGAGCCTTGTGGGGGGCTTTTGATGCTGTTGAGCCACTGAAAACGCAGGGTTCTGGGTGTGGGGAGGCTGATATCGTGCATCCCAGCCAGACTGAGCGATATCAAGGTTGGCGGATTGGTGAGTTGGACAAGAGATGTGGATCAAATAAACTTGGAGACGCCACTTGCACAGCCTTTATGCTTTCTCGGCAGTTTCAAGACTACTGCAGGGGATGGAAAATGGCGACGGGCCATGATATTCAGGCACCATTACTCCCCAAAAAATCAAGGAAAGTGAGAAAGCGGGTCTGGCCCGGTCGCGATAGTGGCGGCGCCGATCGCCTCCATGATCGCTGTTGAAGATTCTAAATATGACGATCTGGATGCTGAAATTGGATGCCCAGGATAGCCTCGTCGGGAGATTTTTCACATGTCTGGAGGAAACGTAAGACGGAACCCCGCATTTGGCTCGCAAACCTCATGATTCACGTATCAAAATCTATGTCAAGAACTTGGAGTTCGTAAGAATCCTTCAGAAAAAGGATTTTGTGTAATTGTTTGTATTTGTGTGATTTGTCGAGCGGCGATTGCTGAAATGCATAAATCGTTAAAGATAGAATCAGGGAGGCTGAGCACTTGTGCATAATTTAACAGGCATTGCGAACCCCCTGAAACAGGTCCCCCAATGAAACAAAGATGTGGACTCACGACACCCTGAAATTTATCTTCAGATGAAGATAAACTCAAAATTCAACGCAAATCACGGGATTCATCCAATGTCTTCTCCAATCATCTACTTCACACATATCGTGATCCTACTTCGTGGTGTTCTTCTCAACAATCCCTCTCGCGAACTCCCCAAAAGTGATCCCCTGTTCCTCATCCACAATTTCATCTAAGTTGGGCTGCGTGAAAACAGCCAACGTATTCCTCGCGATCTTCCCTCCTTCATTCTCTCCATCCGCAACACCTGGCCTCACACCCCTCACAAAATGCGGAACAGCCTTGAACTTCCCCCTCGTGATTCTCTCCAGCGCCTCACCAGTCTGGAACGCGATACAATCTCTCGGGATCTTGACTTGGACTGTCTTCCCGCTGCGAGATTGGATGTACAATCCGGCTGTTGGATCTGGAGATGATGGAAGCTCTGTGAGAGTCGTAGTATAGCGAGGTGCATACGCATATCCCATACCAACAGCGGGTATTTGGCGACTTTCGTTGATGAACATTGCAGAGGTGAGGCCAGTCAAACAGCCGTGGTCGAGATGGGTGGCGCACCAGTCATCGTCCATCTCTTCGTCTTGCGGCTTCGCATCTGCCGGATCCGATGGGAAGTAATGAAGTAGACGAGCCTTCGTTGTAGTTGAAGTCTTGACAACATGTTCCAGATACCCAGGTTTGTAGGCCGGGATTTCCTTTTCAGCATACTTGTCGCAGGCTCTCGCGACAAGAACAGCTGTATCAATGATAAGACGGCAAATATCCTCAAACGTTTCCTTGAAACCAGGAATGATGTTGTTATGAGGCCACATATTAGGACTCAAGTACTCTGGGAAGTTCTCTGGGGAGAACTCAGCTGTGGGTTTGGCGCACTCAAGGGTGGGATCCACATAGAAGGCACAGTTGGCATAATAGGAGCCTTTCAGGGTGTCGACTTGGCCATTTTTGAGAGTCTCCTTGCCACGCGACCAGCCTGTGAGGTATTTGGCGGCTGGATTTTCGATTTTCTCTGCAGGAGGTTAGATGTGGCAAGGTGGGGCAAGGATGGACAGACCAAGCTTCCATTCTGGCAGGTTTCCAAGATAGGATGAGTAGGAGAGTATACGATGTCTTAGCTGGACGAACTCGGAGGGGACGTCTTTGACAATTATTATTCCTAATGATTCGGGTCCGAAGGCTTCTTCTAGGGTGGAAAAGGAGACATTTCCTAGTTGAGCAATCAGCGCATGTTCCCTGAGGCCGACGGAAGGTTTGCTTGCCGTTTTTCAAGTCCTCGAGAGTAACTGTAACTGCGGCAGAAGACATCTTGAACCCACAAAAATTTTCAAACGGCTGTACAAGAAATCAAATGTCGCTCAAATTTCGTACGAGAGGAAGTTTCGAAAAGCCGATAGTTGAGAATTTGGAGAGGTTGATTTGCCGCACTTCACCGCATTTCGAGCTGCCTTTTTAAGCCTAGTACTGTTTAAACTGCTGGAGGTCGCCGACAGCTTCAAATGCTTCAGGTTGTATGGGATCGTATTATAGGAATTATTATCAGATAAATGTAGTAAATATTGAATTACTAGTAGAGCTTGGAAATCATGTCGTATTGCTCTATCGAATTTGGGAATGGTTGGTTGTAAAAAGTGGGTGATGACTAAGCTTTCAAACCTCACAACTTTCTATTCAGACGACACTCCAACTCTCTGATTAACAGCATGAGAACTTCCAGGGATTATTCCAAATACCCAAAAGGATGGATATGGGGGGTGGAATGTCCACTGGATGCGTTGTTGGCTGCAGAACCTGTGCTGATACCTCCGGAATCAGTCTGCAAAGTTGCTACCTCTTCCCTCCGAACATTACAGTTTGCTGGTTGATTGTTGTCTTTGCCATTTGAAGCTTTTGTCTCTATTTATTTGATGTTTGTCTGATCTTGATGCATATATTTCTGTGCCGAATGGTTTTCCTGATTTTCCAGGCTTCAATTGAGTGAGAGCTTCTTCAACTGTACTCTGCCATATGGCCCGTCAACAATCCCCGATTTCCCATGATGTGATGATTATGAAAGGTCTTTGGCACCCTTTCACATATCAGCCTCGATATTCGTGAATGGGTGAACATCACGAGTCTTCAAACATTATGCGACCCTCTCTGGCACCCAACCTTTGAAGTCCTGCAGGGTCGACATTGACACTACCTCCATGAAATTTGTACTTTGTTGTTTGTCTTTTGTCTGAACCTGCTTGGGTGTTCTCAGACAATAATGTGCTCTTTTCATTGGGCTAAGGGTATTGATCTGTTGCCCAAACCATGCTCTCTGGACTTCCAGGATATCTCCTATGCCCTCCCTCTAAATCTTTTCACAATTGCTCAATGGATTTGAGTTGGTATCACGGCGTAGCGAAACGCTAACGCAATTTGGAATTCCATCGGCCTCGTACGAAAAGGTTTATAGACCAATACGCGAGACTTTTCCTGAACTTCCTCAACCTCTTTCTCAATCGCTCACTCCTTGCCAACGATTGCTTTGCAAGAACTTGCAACGACTTGTTGCAGGCTCTGTTATGACACAGCGTCTCATTGCATTGCAATTGCTCATTCTTGTGAACATTTGTGAATGGAACTTCCAAAGCGAAGTTCCTGTCACCTTTGATGCGACTTTTACTGTGGCGCCCGACAACCAAACGTCAACATCGAGGCCGCATGGCACCAGCAACGATACAATGGCAACTTTTATGGCTCCACGCGTCCAGCACATCGGTGCTCTTGCTGATGTTACTGCCAACAACAATATTCCACAAGTCAAACCAACTGGCAAGGATCGCAAAGTCCGCTTCGTCCCTACCACGCGCATTACTTCTTCGTCGGCCATCAAGGCCAGACTCAATCCCAAGTACACTCACAACATGGAGGAGAAAAACTACCACAAACTTCTCAACGCTCCTGATCCAGCTGCCTTGCGCAACGTCGACAATGGTACTATCGTTCGGGGTGCTTTCGGCGCCCCACCGTCTCCCAACATGTCTAAGAGACGCGATAAGTCTTCCAGCCATCGTGCTGCTACCTCTACTACCCCTCCGGTTGCTTGTAAGTAATTCACCGTGGAATTTGCTTAGTTCTAATCATTCAGCGCTCTTGAGCAATTGCTGACGCATATTCTCGCAGTGTTCCGCGGTGAACAATTAGTCGCTATCAACGAGTCATCTGTTACTATTTCGAAGACCAACTCTCCTGTTACCCCCACCGTAAGCACTGCGCCTATAACCTTTGACGAGCTTCCCGGGCCATCAGAAGTATGTCATCCTCTCTTATCGAACACAAAGAATCATGCACGACGTTACAATCCCCTTCGCGATTCAGAGCTAACTCTGTACGTCTAGCTGTTCTACAAGAGCTCTCCTCTTGACAAAGCGCTACCCCCTAAGCCCATACTCCACTTCCATGACTCTCTAGAGCGACGTGGGCTGCTTGATGTTACCGATTCCGAGAGTCTCGATTTAGCCCATCCTGTTCTGCAACCAGAATCCTCGGACGGAGAGTCCGCCGAGTCATTCAAGGTCGCATCTTCTGTCGGTACCCCATCAACTCTTGGCGAACAGTGCGAGAGCGGTACTGCAGTTATGGTTGTGGGGGAGAAGGTCAACTCTCTACCTGCTATGGATCTCGGAAAGACAAAGTCTATCAACGCTATTCCTGTTCGTGCTTCCAAGGATGATAGTCCGATTCAGCGAGTGTAAGTTCCCATCATTGTATTACCAATTTCCTAAGCTAATTTAGCGACTGCAGCCAGTGTCTGTCCGGCATCCCATCTAATGGCTCACCCAAGAGTCGCGCAGCCCGATATGGTGTTGGTCCAACCCTCCGCAAATCCGCCGACGCTCACGAACTTATTATGGGTCCCGATGCTTCTCCCCACCCACCCCGCGCATCATCGCTCCCAAAGGGTGTCAAGTCGACCGGTCAGCTTTCGGCTGCCGCTCGTTTGAGCCGACCAACTGCTGCCAGTGCTGCCCGAGCTGCTGAATCAAAGAAGTCCATGCTCACTCCCGGCAAGGACCTTTTGAATAGGGCTTCCACAAGCAAGATCTCCATTCCCTCGTCTGCCAACAAATCGGTTGCCAGTAACACCCCATCCAGCAAGCCCGGTTCCAGCATCAGCGGTACCTCCGCCTCCTTGCCCAAATCCAACACTGTCACCTCCATCAAGGAAGGTCTCAAGAGCCGTTTCTCCGTGATGTTCTCCGGTCGTCGTCGCAACGCCGTCTATTCCAACACTAGCAGCGATAACAAGGGTTATGCAACCATCGTCGATGAGGAGGAGGATGTTAGTGCCGAGAGTAGCGATCTCGAGGTCACCCCGATTCCTGCTAAACGCGCTAATCGTACCTCTAAGCTCCTTAAAACTTACCGCAACAGTGGCATGAATGCAAAGGTCAGCTCTACCGACAACATCCGTGGCGACAAGACGAACCCCTTTATGGGCAAGATGTCTTATCGTGAGCAGCGTCGTCGTGAGTGTGATGAGCAGAGAACCAACGCAGCTGCTGAGGCTATGGGTCGTGGTATTGCAGGTCAAGGTGTTACTCGAGGCGCTGCCCGCGTTGCTGGTGGTGATGATGAGCCGCCTACCCCTCCACCCACTCGCGACGGACCTGCTGGACACTATGGTGATGGTGAGAATGAGGAGACCGGTGTTGAACACATGACGGAAGAGGAATTCGACCGTTATCTTGAATTCCAACTCAATGCTGCTGAGGCCAGTCTCAATGAGACTATCGCTGCAGCCAATAGTAGTGCCACTGACGAGGAGGGTATGAATCGAATCACCGACGTTATCCAGGCTCTTGGTGCTTCTATATTGACCTCCCGCCAGGCTCTTATGGCTGGCATCAAGCTCCGCGCTGCTACGGCTAACTTGATTGAGCATACTGCAGCGACGGCCGTTAGTGCGCGTGAGGTTATCATTGAGGCGACTCGCAATTGAGTGCCTGAATGGATTTGAACGAACGGGACGCCGGGTGGCTGGTTCTTATGCTCTTGTAAGATAGGAATGAATGGTAAATCATGTTTCTGAATAGCTCATTTTATTTGAGTGATTGAAAATGTCAATGCCCGGTCCTTTTCTGAATCGTTCATTCTTTCTAAGCGATTGAGTTGGATGGTGCCCAGTACCCTGAAAACGCTCCCCCACCTCCTGTTTCAATCTTTCACCTATTTCCAGCAGTTGAGATGGCCAGTACCCAGCATCCTATACCCGCCTTTTTAAGTCGCTCGAATCATTTGAGCAACTGTTTTGACCTAGACAAGTCACAATCCGAATCCCCTTTCGAATTGTTCAACTGGATTCAGTAATTGCCTTTGGATCGTTCAACTTTTTTGAGCAAGTGCTTGATGTAAGAATCTAGAGTTTAGATATGTCCCTTTCTCAATTCACTACTCGAAATCCAAATGAACTCCCCGCAATCTAAACCCCCGCCAGGCTTGCATTCGAGGCTGGGCATGTGGCTTGCGGAGCACAATACAAGGCTCTCGACTCAAAAAAAAGACACATTATTCCAACTTTATACAATGTCAAATCCCTAAATCATCCCACACACTTTTTCGTTTCACTCTCATCGGTGTACTGACTGCGATGGACAACTCTCCCTCAGGATGCTGGACCCACTTACAGCCCTGTCCATCGCGGGCAACATTGTACAATTCATCGACTTCGGTCTCAAGGCTACCACCCAATCGCGCGAAATCGATAAATCCCCAAGTGGAGCTTTGAAGGAGAAACAACTGCGGCGAATGAGGTGCTGGCCACATTGAAGAGCTTGAAGGTGGAAGGTGACAAGAGCAAATGGAAGAGTGCGAGGAAAAGACTAAAGTCGATGTGGGGAAAGAAGAGCGTCGAAGAGATGAGAGCAAGGTTGGTGGGGTGGAGGAATGAGATCCAGTTTCATATCCTTGTGGACCTGAAGTAAGTTAGCAGCAGATGCTTTCTAAGTAATTTGATACTGATTGTTTTAGAAGCACTACTGACGTCATAAATACACAACAATCGGAACGATTCGACTCCTTCGACGACAAATCGTTGGGTTTTTCTGTGTGGGAGGCCCTTCGTATACGAAATTCAGTCGAGCTCTTTTGAATTGGTTCATTTGATATACAGTTATGTCGGGGAGCTGGGGGTCCCCCACTCTGTACTTTCTCCAAAAGTTGAACCATGCGGCTTCCTTTGGCCGCCTTACTGTGTCTGCTCTCAATTGATCCTCCTCCGCTTGCATTCTAGCAAATGTTTGTGCCAGCTTTTCGCCCGACCGAACATTATCAGCCATGATGCAAAGTCCAATGCTGCGTGCTTTCACAACATGAAACGTAATTGATTGGCTGTTACTTTATTCTGCCGTTTCGAGCTACGAATAAGTGAAGAGGTGCCTAGGGATGTGAAGGTGTTGGAATTTAGGAAGGGCGTATGTGCTATAACGCCCTCACATAAATGCGTATTCTGCATCGAGGTAGAGAGCAGAATAAGCATGAGAGAAGATTTACAAGTAGAAATCAAATACAATAAGAAGACACCTGACAAAATCGTCGCGATCAAAGGCTACTTCTCTCCGTATCGCCTCTTCGATCACCAAATTGGTTTCCTTGTCTCTTCATCGTCTCTAACTGCTTTCGGAATGCCAAAAAGAAAGATTAGAACTGGCTGCTTGCTCCTTACACTAAAATTTTAGCGAACAAAGAAGACAAGAAGTCAATGAGGATTTTGATAAGAAAGGGATGTATCTTTGATCATTCTACATGCCCAACTAAGGGCGTTGTCAAGAATGACAGATCGGCCCGTTACAGTTCCGCAACTCCGAACCTTCACGTTCAGCCCTTTTGACATTGCCATCAGTGCAGGGGCCGTCCTTGAGATTGTGATGTGCCGGTATCTATATTGAATTTCAATAGCACCAACTCGACTGCCGTTATACTTGCCATTCGGATCTATTCTTGCCTCTTGTTGAGGACGAAGGAGGAGAAAGGAGCACGCCGTTCCTAGCGAGCTTCTGAAAGCCTTTTTAGCCGCCAAAATTCCACTTCGACAACAGCCTAAAAAGGGGAATTTTCCACCACTCCACAAATACACCGCAATTCGATTACCAACTCTGGATCCTCCGTGACTACATCTACATTTATCCATCGCATCGTGGCTCCTTCGCCCGGCATCTCAGATAACGGAACTAAATGCAGAATGCCAGGCTCCAGCGCGGACTGTCGCGCGAGTGGGACTGTTTGCTATACGGCATATTCTGTCGCAAAGTGGCGGGGTGAAGGTGGGTTTGGTTGATAATGGTATGTGCTAGGTGGAGCTTTTTATTCTGTGATAAGTATTTAAAAGCTTCCTTCCCCCATTCCTCCGCAGATAAAGTTCCAAGATTCTTTTACATGCTCTGTCTCCGTTACATCTCACGGTAAAACTCCCCATTCCAATTACCAACAGGGCAGTCACTGACTTGAACCGATTCTTCCAGTTCTGCTGTGCCATTGTATCTGCCAGCATCTCCACTACCCGGCATCCTCTTCCCAACGTGCCTTACCAAGTCAAATCGATTCCACAGACGTGCAAATTCCTCCCACTAGATTCTATACATCTCAAGCCATGGCTTCACCAGTAATCAAACTTAACAGCGGCCACCCCATGCCACAAGTTGGCTTTGGTCTGTGGAAGGTTGACAACGCAACATGTGCAGATACGGTGTACAACGCAATCAAGACAGGCTATCGATTATTTGACGGAGCATGCGGTAGGTCTCACAAGTCCATTGATACACGCCAAAATCTCATAAAAGTCCTTGGCAGATTACGGCAACGAAAAGGAAGCAGGCGAAGGAGTAGCCCGAGCAATCAAAGACGGCCTAGTGAAACGCGAAGACCTCTTCATAGTCAGCAAACTCTGGAACTCATTCCACGAAGGCGACAAAGTCGAGCCGATTTGCAAGAAGCAGCTTGCGGACTGGGGCATTGATTATTTCGATCTCTTCATCGTGCATTTCCCCGTCGCTCTCAAATACGTGGATCCTTCAGTCCGGTATCCTCCTGGATGGGCTCATGATGGCAAGGATGATGTGCAGCTCAGCAATGCGTCGATCCAAGAGACGTGGACTGCGATGGAAGATTTGGTTCACAAGGGATATGCAAAGTCGATTGGTATCTCGAATTTCCAGGGATCTTTAATTCTGGATTTGCTTCGTTATGCCAAGATTAGGCCTGCGACCCTCCAGATCGAGCACCACCCATATCTTGTTCAGCCAACTCTCCTGAAGTTGGCTGAGAGTGAAGGAATTGCAGTTACAGCGTACTCGTCTTTCGGCCCTCAGTCGTTCATTGAGCTTGAGTGGCAGAAGGCTAAAGACACCCCTGTTCTTTTCGAGCACCCGGCAATTACTGCCATTGCCAAGAAGCACAATAAGACGCCTGCACAGGTTCTTTTGAGATGGGCTACTCAAAGAGGATTAGCTGTTATTCCAAAGAGTAACAACGAGGAACGTCTCAAGCAGAATTTAGAAGTCACCGGGTTCCACATGGATCAGAGCGAATTAGATTCCATCAGTGCTCTAGATCGCGGTCTCAGATTCAACAACCCCACAGATGTAAGAATTCCCTCCCTCGCATCCTACACTCTCTTTGCTGACATCGTCCACAGTACCTCGGAACATTGCACATCTTTGCTTAAACATGAAAGGACACAGGCGTTGCATTCTGCAAACTTCTCTTCGTTGTAGCAAACTGATACCTAGAAATGGTCACGAGTCTGGGACAGGAATGGATGATTTTGTGACCAATAATATCCACGAAATAATGCATTGTGATATGTGCCTAGCCCGAGCCATTTGAAGCTATCTTAAAAGCTTAATCCCCATGCTCCAGCCACAACTCCATTGCAATGCCATGTTCATATTCTTCATGCCCTCATGATTCATTTTGCCCTTCCCAATACACAAGATACCCTATGAAACCCTCACAAAAGCTACAATGATTCCCAAAATCAGCGCCAAGGTTAAATGAAAAGGGGCAAGAGGGAAGAGAGACTTACTAGCATCAATCTGCATAACCTGCGGAAGCATCAAGCGCACCTTATTCCTATACAACGCCGGCGCCTTCAACTGCAACGGATTTCCCTCAAAATAAACGGTATTCAGCTTCACCATATGTCTCAACTCATCCTCCACCTCTCCAAAATCCCCAATCTCATTATAGCTCGCCCACAACTCTTCCAAATCTTCCAAATGCTTTAGACCCTCCACGCTCGCCACCTGATTATTACTAATATCTAGCACCCGCAAACCAAACACCTTCTCTAGCCCCTTCAAGCTTGTGAGTGCGTTGTGCGAGATATACAACTCTTCCAGATTAGGAAGATTGTCCAGTCCGGTAATCTTGCGGATGCGGTTCGATTGGATACTTAGAATTTTGAGGTTTTGGAGACTGTCAAGGCCTTTGATTGAAGTGATTTTGTTCTTGCCTAGCCACAACTCCTCCAGTCCCGTCAGAGATTCTAGATTCTGAATCTCCCTGATCCTATTCGCTGCCAGTTCCAAATTCCGCAATTTTGTCAAGCCATCCAGATTCTCGATCGTGGTGATCTTGTTTTGCACGAAATAGAGGTCGGTCAGATTGACCAGGTGATTGACTTTCTTGATATGCTTGATTTTGTTGAATGAGAGGTCGAGGTTGGTGAGGTTGGTAAGGTCTTCGAGACCGCGGATGTGCGCGATTAGGTTGTCGTAGAGGTCCAAATCTTGTAAGGTGGCGGCCAACACGGAAAGGCCTTCGATTTCGGTGATGGTGTTTTGGCGCAAGCAGAGGCGTGTTACGGCTTTGAAGCGATCTAGACGGAGGGAAGGGATGGAGGAGACACGCGAGTGGACGCAGTCTATTTCTTCGGTGTCGGGTTCGTAGTCGTCGAGGAGATCTGGATTGGGATTGATTAGCTGAGGTATGCTTATGACCCCGCAATTGCGATGCTGCGCGAGGATGTATTGATGTATGTATACCTTCATCAGCTTCAATAGTCTGTCCTGGAAGTACCTGCTCGTCATCCGAGTACTCAGGATCGGAAATAGCTTCTGGGTTCACAAGCTCTGCTCTCTTGTCCTTCTCTATCCGTAGTTTGCCATCCCAACCGGTACTGCTTCTGGGCGTACCATTCGTCTTCGGACTACCATAACCCTCTTCGTCGTCATTCTGGATCGAGATATGGGGAGGTGTAGATTCTTTCTCGGAAGGCATCGTGAATATCGTGGATTTTGTGTGTGGAGGTGTAGCTGGTAACTGTTCAACCCATGCTGTTGTGTTTTCGAGGAGGCTGGAGCATGTTGCCGCCTGACGTCTGGCGGGGCAACTTGAGATCAGCGACGCAAAACGACTTTAAATCGTCGGCGAAGATCACCGAGAGCAGCAATATTCACTCCAATCAACAACACAAGATGAATGCATTTACTTGGTGGCGCATGCGACGGGAAGATCAATTGAGTTTTCAATGTGTCGTCCTACTTCGACTGTGCTTTGCTGCGCTCAATCGTCCGGCTTATCTGCGACCTCAGCTGCAGCCTCTTGGGCTTTCGATTCGACACGAATACCGTCAGCGGCGAACCTTCCCCAATATTCCAACCGTATCGGAACCTCCGGTGGTCTTCAGCTGACTCGTGATTGTACTATGGACATGGAAATGCTTCATGATGGTTCTATTCCAAAACAAAATCATCTACATGCCGGGCCTACCACCGAACGCGCGAAGAGAGAATACAAGAACCAATATGGAGGCATAGAATGGAGGGAAGAAAGGATCAGATCTGGAGATGGGACGAGGATCAGTCTATGGTTGGCAAGTGTCGACGCTCGTTTGAACGTTTCGCATGAGCCGATTAGAATATATATTCTATATTTCAAGGGTTATTTCTTCTCTCTTATTTGTTTTATGGCAGCTCGTATTCGGTAGGTAATGCTTCTTCACTGCCTCCACGGCTCTCTTTCCTTCCGCCTGTCATGCGCTTGCTTAGAGATCGACCCTTGGAAGGCAATCGCGTAAAATACACGATGGTCTGCTGCAGCAATCGAGGATATTGGACTTCAAAGGGGCGACCATCAGAGAAAGAGATTGCTCAAGGCGCCGCAGCAGCTCTTAAATGAAAAAAGGTCGATCATTACGGCCAAACCGGGAGCAAGGACCAGCCTATTCCGGTGATTTTCTGGGGCTAAAGTATTTGTGCAGGCGTGGCTACGGACCTTGCAGCTCAACAGAGCTCTTTTCAGATAGCCTAGCTCTTCAAACTCCTATTCTGGAATAACCCTTTCTGAGCGTCTGGGCTATGCTTGAGACGCTGTATCCGCAAAAGTGGCTTGCCTATTACCATCTGTGGCCGTTTTTGTGGAATCATCTGGACAGTTGGAAAGCGTTTGTGGTTTTGGGAGAATAGAGCAAAGTCTCGGGAACCAAAGCGCCCAATGAGTTCATCTTGGAAGCGGGGAAAGATGAGCTGGTTCCAAATTCGCATGGTGACATGCTTCACAAGCGATGTCAAGATGTCGGGCTGGGTGTGAGAAAGAAAATCATCAGCGATGCGATCCATACCGAGATCATGGTGCGTCCGGAAGGACGCCTTGCTGTCGTGGAGGCCATCCACAAGGTTGCAAGGGACCCATCTCAAGTGAGAGAATAAGATGTTTGTTCTGCGGAAGACGGCATTCAATCCCAAGTGAGGCAAGGAACTTGTTGTTACATACCATCCTAATAAGGGTATCACCTGAAATTCCTTACCTCTGCTGCAATCCTCGCCAAATACTCCATGGCTAACAGTTTTATAAAGAAACGGGTATCCCCACCAACTGGCTGGCCTTTGACTTCTCCTTTACGCCCACACGCTTCCTAACCAATTCGCTCTGCGGTCCTTTCTCCAAATCCGTCCCGATAAAATCCACGCAATTCTGTAGCGTTGTGTAATATGCTTGAGCTTGGGCCATAATATTCAGATAAATACCAATCAAGGGAAAACTGCAGAAAGTATCCTTCCAAGCTAGCGGCGCGTCCGCTTTTACAACAAGATTATTGGAGAGACAACTGCAGAAGGGATATCGAGGCGTGTCGTACTTGGGAGGCACGTTGCTAGCACCATAGAAGAGCGACCACCCAATCTCATCGGTCGAATGGGTTTTGATTAGGTCGAGGTTCCTTTTGTGGAGGGGATAGAGGGGGGTACTGGAAGAGAATCAGAATCGGTGACTTCGATGCTGGCACCGAACTCACTAGTCAATGATCAAATGAGGGCTGTTTGGGACTATCCAGCAACGACCACCTGCTCATGAACCAGCATGTCAACAGTTAACCTCCTCGCTCTCCCTCGCATCAACTGCAGCCTTCACCACAGCGGCGAAGATCTCTGGCAGTGGACCTTTCTTGTGGAGCGACGTAGAGGGTGCAAAGCCTGCCGCATTGACGACCGCATCGCAATTATTCGTGAAATGGCGACTTTGATACCGGCTGTATCAGTTCCAACCCCAACCACGACGGAGCTGAGTTTTACCGTGTCTTCGGGGAAGATCTTGGAAGCGGTGAGAACATACGTGAGACTTCGTGTTTGTGAGCGAGGAGAACTGGGATCAATCGTGAGCCTACACGCCCGGTGACGTCTAGAACAAGTACACTCACATTGGGTTGCTGTTAAAAAGTAGAGCTGATTTGGAGAGATGCTCGCCTTATCTAGGACGTGTTTCCACCACGTGCGTAATCGTGAAGGGTTCATATGGCTTTTGAAACATACCGTACGAGCCATGAACTGGCAATAAGACGGAGTAGTATTAGACCGTTTTCGCTGGAAATGATATTTTGTGTCGCCTTGACTCGCAATGAAATGAACGGAGCATACACTTTCGCTCATGCTAATCTTCCTTCAATATCAAGACAGCCTTGCCATTTGCCTCGCAGCCAGTAGCATATTTCCCCGCCGGGATGTTCAGGAAGTAATTAACTGCAGGATTTGATTGGACAGTACTGAATCAGATGTTACCAAGCAGAGTTGGGATGTCTTTCTCTGACAACTATTCGATTGTGAAGTTGGCGGTTTTCAAGCGAAAGGCTGGATTCAGCATTCCCACATGCATCTTTACTTCCAAACAAGAACGAAGGAAGACCTGATAACATATATAACAAACAAGGACTTTCTATACTTCAATTTCTACCAGGAATAAAAAAATAAAAAAATCCTGCCAAACCGTCATCTCATTTCAGATTTTGGGTTTCTCCAATAACGGTGCCGTTCCTTCCGCTCCTCTCGTTCCCCTACGTACCTTCCTTACGCTCTCATCTTTCTACTACTCCTCCCCATATATCGCAGCCATCTTCCTCGTGCTTGTCGGTGGGCTCATCAGAGCCAACACACCCAGTATATCCAGTACTTCCTCTCCAATCCCCGCCAATTCCCAAATCCTATGCCTCGTTGTGCCGGCCCGTAGAAGCTCCTCGAGCTCTCCCTCCGCATCGTCGGGGTTGGACAGATAATATATCTTCTCTTCCACAGGACCATTAGGGAGGAAGGAGCTCGTATATGTACTGGAAACTTAGGCAAAATGCCAAAGTCGAGTCATTTTCATAGCCAAAGCCGCTAATTGAAGTGCGGGTAAGCAATTATCCAAAACGACTTTCTGCAGAGGTGCTCGAAAGCCGATGTTCGCAGTCGTATAGATGATTATCGTAACCTCTTCCACAGTTTTGCAAAGAGCCTCAGCAGTGACAACAAAGCCCTCCTTTGTCATGTCGCCTAGAACAAAAATAATTTTTCCGGCTTTGATTCGATCTTCGATATGTTGGTACTGCTGAGGCATAGTGTGATTCCATCGTTCCAACGCTGTGTTCTCAGATCCACGAATTAGTACGTACAGCCACTATACGTCAAGCACAATACTAAGTTTATACAAGAGACAGCCTCCTAGGCCGCTAGTCGCCCGGCTAAGAAGGTAACTTGTTTTTTTGTAAAAGTCGTAGATTGCTGTCATATTTGAAAGCAGGAAAGAATTCAAAGTATCTAAATTTATCCAAAAAAGATGTGACATACAGCATCTCTCTAAGCAAAAGCCGACATTTTATCTTAGACTATGCTTTGTCATATTTTGACAGAGTCCCACTCTCAAGATTGTGTCAGCATTTACAGGAAAGATTAGTTGCTTGGTCGCTTCATTTGTAGTTTGACGTCGTCGGTTGCCCCAGCCCACTTTGGCCTCTTCGTAACGCAGTCTCCCCCTTATTCTCCAGCGATTCACACGATATTCAAGTCAAATTTGGTAAGTATTCGCAAATAGTCTAACGAAGTCTTCAAAACTTAAGAAAAATATAGTCGATAGTAGCCGCTGTTAACTAAGGTTAGATTAGACTGAACACACAACTACTCCCAAATGATACGGCACAACTCCACAACAGGCATCACCTTTCTGTTATTCCCAAAAATGCACAGGCAAACAATCTCTCTTGCTGTGTCCTCAGTTATTCTTGTCACTACAGCACTCGAGTCTTTAATAGCCTTGATCCTTTGAAGCTATTCGCTACCGAATAATACCAAGCTGAATTTCAAGTGCTCGCAATTCGCAAAGAGTTCACTCCACCATATTATAGAAGTAATCATCAACATCTTCCCTTAACCTTCTTAGCCACCCATTGTGTCGATCCCGTTGTTGAAGTGAATTGCATATAGGATTGCATTGGATAAAAACGACATCAAGTGCCAGCAAGCCGGTGCCGCCACTTAAACAAGCCGCCGTCATGACTATCACTTTTTAATCTCTGCTGCCTTATCTTCTCGTCGAATGCAAACAAGAGATATAATTTTTTTTTGAGCAGCGGAGAAAATCGGCTACTCTTAGTGACCATGCTATGTGCCAGCCTGTTTCGTCCTTGCTGAAGGGCTTCACTGAGGTGGTCGACAAGGGCACGGTGCAACCCCACGCTGAGTTCAGCCTCGTTTCCCTCCTTTTCTCCGCCGTCCTTGTCTACTCTACTCTTGCCTAGGATTGCTCGCTGCCATCTAACGCACTTGTAGTACAAAATTCTTCCCCCTGAGTTGGGATCAGAGCCGAGGGTCTGTCTTCTTAACACTTCCTTCGCGTTACCCCACAGTTGTTCCCCTCGTGGCTTTTGTTCCTCAGCCCGGAAGAGGCCGGATGTAAGGCAGAGCTGTGCAAGACTGCACGGAAACGCTGTTAGTCTGGTCACGCTATTCCAAGGGTTAAGATCAAGAATTCCCTACCCTTATGCCGCAAAAGCATAGCTTCCAGTCATCGCATAGACGGTCCAAAAGTCCACGTCTGGCTTAGTCCTCAAAATGTCAGCAACGTCCTTTGCTAGCTTCATGTTGCCAGCCTCAGCCATATGCTGCATGGAATGAGTGATCCAGTCTCGCATGTAATAGTCCGTCGAAAGTTGACCAGCAAGATAAAGCGGGGAGAGGAAAATGTAGCATTGGAGCCTTTGCAATGGTGAGAACGGCACCACATTGCCTGGCTGAGCCCCTGGTAGGATGAATTGAGGTACCGACGCGCATATCTGCCGCGTTATCTCGCTGATGGCTTTAGAAGCGCTACTTTCGGGATCGTGCCTCCTGACTATATCATTCATAGCCAGGCGCATTATCCGAATGGCGTTCCAGAGTTGGGCCACAAAATGATTTGGGTAGACATCATAATAGGGTTCAAAAAGACGTGGATCGTACCCAACACAGAATACGCGTCGGGGCTTCCAGGACAGAGGCAGTGTCGTTTCGAAGCTTATCAACTGACTGTCAAGCTCCCTTGCCCACCCGGCAGCCTCATCCGAGCAAGCGAATCTATTATTGTGGAGAGCAGCTCTCAAATTCACAACTTTAACCAGGAGGGCAGTGAAGCCCCATTTGGTATCGTCGAAATAGGAGTCGAGGTCTCTGCGTAGCACAATTAATGCATCCGGAATTGGAAGAGTGGCCGCTCCGCAGCTGGTGGTTAACGCCACCACAAGACGGTAGGCGAGCTGACACGCAGTATAACTCGAAAAGCTCCGGTCGCCACGCGCCTTGACCAATGACATTGCCCCTTGGACGTGACTCATCCACGACCGTGAGCTCTGGGGGTTGCGGTTCACCATCTTCTCGTAAAGGTCGAGGACTAACACCGCCTGAAGAGTCTCGTCGCTTACCGAGATCTGCGGATTACGCAGGGCCTGACCTAGCTTTTGAATAGCAACCACGTATTTCTCATAGGCCAGACGCATCAATGCCACACTGTTAGACCGGAACGACATGAAGGCCAAGCTAACTGCATCGACGCTTACAGACAGATGACTCAAGGCCGAGGCCTGGGCATAGAGAGGAGCCAGAGCATCGCAGCTCCGCGAGAGCCCAGAGATATAGGTGGAAAAGAAAGCGTACCGAGACTGAACGTCCCACCCAAGTTGCAGTGTAGTAGGGAGGGTAGGATGGGTCAGGGCCTGCCGAGCTAATACCTTCTGCTCGGTGGAACGAGTCTCGTCGCGGAAGGCTATCTCTTGAGGATCGCGGTATCCATGGCATATCAGCTTTGCTCTGCGGCACTGGCTGCAACCTTCAGCCAGTAGGTCGCACTGCGTCTAAATCAGCACTTCGGCATGGTAGAGCAAGCTGGCTCTTAAGTACTTGTAGAGGAGCATACTCGGAGCTTTCTCTTCCTGCATGGAAGACAGTCCCTCGAGGCGCGGCCTCGATTAACCATGGCCTCAACCCGAGTCCGTCATCCGCGTATGCGCTGAGGCTTGACCAGGCGAATGGGGAGGAATTCTAGAAAAAATTACTGTATAGGATTCTGAATGAATCGTATCGAATCGTATCCAGGATGCTTCGTATCTATACAAATTGAATTACAAGTTTAGAATTCGAGCCGTTACGAATCTATAAGAATTCGTAAAACTCTATTCAATTCGGAAGTGGCACACTTAGCCTAATATGGTATTCCGTACTTCCCGTACTTTCGTACGAAGTGGCGGGTTTGAAATCCGACGTTTTAGATTGGCTGTCGAAGCAAGGTAAATTTGTAAGCATCTTCACCAAGATCACCAGGGGTTGACAAGTCTGTCCGGACACTCAAATAATTTGCACCCATATTTTCTCTACCAGCCACATCAATTAAATAGTTGAAAGTAGATGGAAGTGTAGAGCAAATTGCAATGAATAATTCTCTCGATTCAGAATTTTTAATTTGTGCTGTGTTGAAAAGTTAAAACGGGGCTGTACTTTTTAAGTGTCCGGGCAGACTTGTCAACCCCTGGTGGATCCGCCGTCGCTAAAATTCGGCGCTAAGCCCTCTAGCGATCGAAATGTCTTGATTTCTATACATAACTACTACAATGTACTCTTGGTAGGCTTTCCACCTGTTCTAACTAGCTCTTTGTATCGCGCTAGCATTATAGATATACGCGTTCGAACCTCTTCTATTGTAATTTTGTCCTATTCTTCTTGTAAAGCAACCTTGGTCTCTTTTGAATAAAAGATTCTAGAGTGTAATTGTTGCTTAAGAATATTCCAAATACTCTCTGTAGGGTTTATATCAGGAGATTGGGCAGGGTGATTGAGGTTTTCAATCCAATTGGCCTTTTTATAAGTTGCGCTAAGCCTTCTTTCCTCATACTATTAGATGGGTCCCTGTCCTCTTGAAGTAACTACGTATTGGTTGGAATTACCTAATCTGCTATCAGGCTGGTCAACGATTCCTAAGGAATCGATTCTTTAGTAATCAATACTGGGATCGGAATCGAATCGGAATCGATCGATTACCTATCGATTATTCAGCATAGAACACTAATTTTCTAACCCCGCTCTCTCTTCTCCCTCTGATCTTTATATGTACAACTTATATAGTTATGGATTTTAATACAAAATTATCCTTTTCGACTTCTTTAGTCACTCCTTTGATAACCCAATACTTTTATATAAATATTAGTACAAATATGCGAAAACACTGTGATATTCGCCAGAACTGTCACATTACCCCCTCTAAAAAAGCTTATCCGCAAGCATATAAAAGGAAAAAAAATACCTGGCCAAGCTACTCCTCTACTACTTCCTTATACGTTGTACTTCGTATCGTCTGTACTCGTATACTCCTATTGCCTAGCTGTATTATCGTGTATTAGGTAGGTACGCACCTAGGTCAGTGCGGCTGTCTGTCTATCCATCCTTCCTTATTACCCCCGGCCAAAAAAATAGTTCGAAATCCCAGGGTCCTAGGATATAAGGCAGGCCTTAGGGCTAGCTACTCTCTCCTATATAAAGCTTGGCCCCCAAGCATATATTCGTGGTAAAAAAAAAACTTACTTGCGCTCTTCTAGTAGTATGACAGTAAGGTGTCAGCTCTATATCGACGTGATAGTAAGGTATTAGCTCTATATACACTAGAAGGCTTGAAGGCGCGTATGTCTATGTGATAGTAAGGTATCAGCTCCGTACGTGCTATGAGGGTTGAAGGTGCGTGTATGTAATAGTAAGGTATTAGCTCTGTGGGTGACAGTCAGGTGTCAGCTCTATGCGTTATAAGGGCTTGAATGCGCGCGTGTACGTGTGATAGTTAGTTGTCAGCTCCTGGCTTGCACTGCAGTAGTAAGGTACTAGCTTAGGTATTATTGTTCAGGGAGGTATAATGTTTTCATCGTTTAGGGACATAACTGCGGGCAGTTTAGAGGTATAACGCGTCGTTTAGGGACAGTATTAGTATAACGAGTTATTTAGGGACATAACTAGCAAGAGTTCAGAGGTATAACGAGTTAGTGTTCAAGGACCTATAACTTCGACGTAATATTCTTCAGGCCTTTGTAGGCGACGGTCAAGATATTCTTTATAGGCCTTCCTAGGCCAAGGTAATGATCTTAGTATAATGTGACAGCTCTATACAATAGAGGCTCACGCATTGAAAACTTAGTGCAAAAGATACTATATTGTATTAGGTTAACCGCGAATCAATATAATAAATGTATTGTTAGAGTGTGAACTGCCTGAAGAATAAAAGTACATGCGCAACGCGATATTTATGCTAGTCTTGCATCACGTGTCTGCGAACCACGTGCGCATAGACCACAAAACCCCACTACAATATTCGCAAAGATACTAAGGTAAGGAGAGAAGGTTCTGCAAGTACACAAAGTCTAATATAATTGTAGGACGCGCTAGCTTAGCTAGTGCGTGACATTCGCCACAACTGTCACAGCTAGCACTTATATTACTATTATATAACATTAGTAACCCTTTTATAATTAATTACAAGAAAGAAGTAAGCTTTTACTAGTTGAATCACTTACAAATACTTGTTGAAATCGAAGAGAAGTAAATCACGAGATTTTTGTTGTACGAATTAGGACTAATGCCTAGAGAATCGATACGGAATCGACCGATTCCGATCCGATATCGATTTTTTACCGATTCCTTATCGATAAGGATTAGTAAGGATTTTTGACCAGCCTGTCTGCTATAGCCTGTATTTTCCCCTCTTTTGTGATATAAGAGAGCTCTTCCCTTCCTTGTATTTCGGCTCCTTAGATATCAGCTAGGTCTAGATAACCACTATATTTCGCCTCCAAAATACAGCTCAACTGACAGTACGATTGAGCGTCTTGAAGGTGAGTTTTTTGAACAGCTTTGAATAGACTAGCAAAAGACGCTTAGTATAGTATTTCTGAGTTATAGTATTACCCTTTGGCTTGACTTATTGCTCGTGAGGTAATAAAGCCTTCTATTTAAGGACTCGAGCCTAGTATTCTTCTTTAGTTCTGT
>NXFV01000283.1:0-14333 GCA_002803225.1 Gamarada debralockiae | reverse complement strand
CAGTCGTCACATGTGGCTTGGTATGCGACAGTGTGGCGGTTTCGCCTGTTTCGCCTAAGGTTAGGCTAGGGTACAAGAGCTCGGCCATTCCATCTTTTCCTTTGTTCCTTAGTTTAGTATTTTTTAAGACAATCGAGACTTAGATCTTTGCGCTTCAGACCATTGCTTCGCTCCTGCCGTCACATCTGTAGTAGGTCAATAGTAAGGTTCAAGAGCTTATTACAGGTGTTCTATATAATCTTCTTCATTATTATAGAACTCAAGTTTATTTGCCTTCACGTGCTATGTGACCTATGCTGCAATATGAAACCTGATACCTTTTTGCTCACTATGTTATTGAATATTTTCAGAATCAAAGTGTTTTCCTTGCTTGCACAGAACATTTCCAATAGCTTAATACATGCCTCGTCCGTAAAGAAGATATATTGCTAGAAATTATCAATGGTGTTTTGAAGAATAATCAATTTCAGAGAGGGCAGTCAACGTGGATAAATTGATAGTATTCGATATAAGTACGAAGTTACCCAGCCACGCTTGATTCTAATTTTGAAGGATATTTTGGCACAGAATTGCGGCCCAGATAGCCTTGAATGCAACAGCCTTGAAATAATTTTCAATAAGACAATGCTCCTTCTCATGCTTTAAAATGGACCCTTCAAAGGCTAGAGAAAGGAGGTAACCAGGATAGATAGGGAGAAGGGTGTTGTTGCTGGGCGCTTCAGCAGATTTTGCCGTTTGTAGATTTGGTTGTTTTCGCTCTGGCTGAAGATCCAGAGGGTTATACATAGCGAAGCAGAGACAGAGGAAGGGAAATCATTGTCTCAAAAGATATTTCTCTTAAGTACCTTAGGTTCTAGAATAGAGGTGCAAGAGATAAAATTGCAGGTTAAATCCCAGCTACAATGAAGAACATAAACTAATCAGCTTCCTCTCAAACTCTCAGTTGAGCACATTCTCAAGGCATTGACGCCGCTGCTACTTGGCCACATCCCTCAATCAACAAGCGGCACAACAATCTTCGTCCCACTAACACCCTGCCCATACCTTTCTAACGCCTTCACAATACCCTTCTCTAACCCACCGTCAACAACCTCAATCTCTGGACTCGATATGAACTCCTCACTCTCCAACCTCTTCTCTAAAAACTCGTTAAATAGCCAAGCGCCGAACTCCTTATGCTGAGTCACTGCAATTGATGCGCCCGTCATGGTGATCTCGATGCGTTCCGGTACAGCCTCCTTTCCATCCCAAGGCGTAGTCACACAAAGTCGCAACTCCTCTTCTCTCCTAGCGTTAGCGGCCGATAGTGCCTGTGCAGCAACCTGCGCTGCACCACCTAGGGAAGCCGCAGCGAAGCAATACTTAATGCCCTTTCCCGCCGCAGCATTTGCAATCTTTTCCATCAGTCCCGGATCTTTATAATCCCACACTTCGCTTGCCCCCAGCCCCCTCACGTAGTCCCTATTCTTCTCCCCCGCCGTTGCAAAAACTTCAAACCCCAGAATCTTGGCAATTTGCACAGCCGCTGTCCCGATACTTGATGATGCCCCGTGAACGAGGAATATTCCAGTTTGAGGGGAGAGAGAGGGGCCCCAGGGTATGCCCATCTTGAGGAAGATACCGACGCCAGCGGTTGCAACAGCCATAGGTAGGACGGCCCCTTCGGTGAAGGTCGTGCGGGAGGGGAGTGCGGCCATGGCATGAGAGAACAGAAGGGTGTATTCCTGGAAGGCTCCTTGGTTGATATCGCCCAGTTCTACACACGCGTATCCGGTGACTCTGTCTCCTGGTTTCACGTTTTTCACATCCTCGCCGACGGCTTGAACCTGTATAATTTGCGTCAGTGGCTTTGGTTTGGCGATCATAGATGAGCTATATACAGGAAGGGGAAGTGGGCATTCGGGATTGTAAGAGGAGAATATGCCTACCACGCCAGAAACATCGGACCCAATCACACACGGGTAGGATGGCACCATGAAACCGGATCTTAGCATGACATTGTTGATGAAGTTTATTGCGACGGCGTGATTCCTGACGACGATTTGATTAGGGCCCGGTGTTGGGATAGCGCGGGTTTGGAGCTCGAGTGGTACCCCTTTCAAAGGGAGAACGAGGGCTTTGTTCGCCATTTGTGGCTTGTGCGAAGGACTTAGAGAGTCCTGGATATAATTGATGAGATTGATCGCAGACAGAAGATTCGCAGACAGGAGATTTGAGGAAGACTGAAGGGAAAGAATTTCGTGTATCATTGGGAGGTCCTAACCTAGTTATATATCTTTCGCCTTCCCAATATCCAGTTGTAGGCACGCTTCTCACGCCTGTTTTCCCGGACGTTTTCGCAGTGGCTCTGCAACGAATCAGTTGTTGAGCTATCGGATCTAATCCCGAAATTAATTCCAGCCTCCCGTGATAGCTTATTAACTTCTATTGGGTTTATCATCATACATCTATTGATTTATAAGTGAGGTCTCTTGCTTTGTCTTACTGCGTCGGACGGAAAGTTTAGATAGACCGAAGGCGCGAGGACGTGGGAAAATAAGGTTCATTCTAACAATTGTAAATTAAGATTCATATAACAGCCTTACAGACAAGAAAGTGGGTGCAAAGGGTAGAAGATCCAGACACACTGAGCAGCATAGGTAACCTACAATTAACCTACAGACATCAAAGTGGTTTGATAGTGACAGAGGTACTAGAGGTGGTAATACATCTACTTGGCTGAAGAGTGGACACAACCTGGATTTCCCCCCCCAAAAAAAAAAAAAAATTTTTATATTTAAGGGGCGGTAGTCAAGGTTCCAGAATCACTCTATAAAGAGGTAATTACAATTTTACTGTAGAGAAGAGGGGACAAGGTACGGGCCATAGAAGAGGTAGTCAAAGAAGCGGCAGGGAAATAAGTGGAGTAGAGAGAAAGTGATAACGCTTCTGCTTGATCGATGTGGGAATAAGCAGAAGAGGCGGTCAAGGCAGCAGCAGGGAATAGGAAGAGTAATGCGAGTACAATACATCAGCGCTCTTGCTCCAGTCTTTTGTGAATAGTCTCGTAACTTCCGAAGCTTGCCATATAGATGAAAATGTTGACCCATGTGTTAAATTTAGTCCTCTGATCGGCTGACTATCAAGTCTTTATTCTTCTGGAATACAGGAGGGGTTCGCTGACTATATACCCGGTCTCGATCAGGCGGTTGCAAAACTGACAAACTCAACACCATGTTGGATTCATCATCCATGCCTTTGCGTTATCTGGTAATCCTTATGACATTATATACTGTATATACCACTGCTATACTTTATTCAACTCCAAATTAAGGTGCGTGAGTGCGCAGCCCAGAGCCCGCCCTGCCAGTACAAAGTATATTCTTGCGTAACCGGACCCCTGCCCGTGTATACAACTGTCCTGACCGTACTCGTGTGAAATCAATACGGTCAGAAAGGGAAAGGTTGCTTCGCTTGAACTGCCTCCAACAGGCTTTCGCCAATAACTGTAGCACTTGGCGGATTTTGCCCTGTAATTAAATTGCCTCCATTACCACTGACAACAACCTTAACACCGAATAAACTATCAGCCTTCTCATACTTTCCTCCATGGTTCCGCAACTCTGTTTCTAACAAAAATGGCATGTCCTTGGTGAATTTCATCGCCTGTTCTTCATCGTTTGAGAGTCCCGTTACGACTTGATTGGAAACGAGATAGGTGCCATCGGAGAGCTTCACATTAACCAGGGCGGCCGGGCCATGACACACGGCAGAGACGATTTTCGAAGACTCATAGAATTCGCGAATTAGGGCGTGGGATGTAGCGTCGTTAGATAAATCAAACATTGCTAAAAACTAGCCATTAGCTAAACGAGGTCTAGCTATAAAATTATAAGTGAGGCAATATTGGAAGGACTTACGACCATGTCCGCCAACAAAGAAAATTCCAGCAAATTCTGAGGCTCTGCCCAAGAGCGTCTCAAGCTTCTCTGTCTTCTTCCAGACACTTTGTTTCTCCTTCAAAAATGTTTGACATTCGTCATCGTCCATGGTCGCTTCAATCGAGTAGGGATCGAGTGGCGCTTCTCCGCCTGCGGGGGAAGCTACGACGATATCGACATACGGGGAAAGCTTATTGTATGGATGAACAAGCTCTGGAAGATACCACCCTGTTTCTTGGTTCCGGCTAGGGAGAATAGCTTGAGAGGTCAGAACGAAGAGAAATTTAGGCAAAGCGGCCATTGTTGTAGATTGAGTCACTTTCCTACCGCAGAGATCAATGGGGTAGAAGATTTGATACTAATTCTAACGGACCTCAGAAGGCTTTTAAATTTTAAACAACGCAAAGTAGCCGAACGGGTTTAGGGATTAATGCGGAGTTACTCAGGTGAATGTAAGATCGTGCGATGAAGTAGGTGAAGAGACCCCTAGTCAGTAGCCCCAAGGCTTTTAAATCTTGGAGCTAATGCAAAGAAGTAATCTCTTTGTAGTACACCCCTACTGGTATCATACCTCCGGCCATATGCCATCAAGTCTTTTGCTAAGCCTGATTAGGCTAGCCTTCCGGAGGCTTGCATGCTGCTCCACATTCTGAGGCTGTTCGCCATAGAATAGCCCATGCCTAGATCCCTTCATAAAATTAACTTTGGCCGCAATGTCTAACACGGCTGGCTAACCCATGGAATTGCTTCCCGTAACCTCAAGTTGAGAGGTTAACGCCACCGGAACGCTTTCCCCTTCTGACTAGATCAGGCGGTTCTGTCACTTCCTCTCCCGTATTATAGCTGTGTCATGATCTCCACGTGTATGGGCAAACGCGAGAGATCTGCCATCAAGCCACGGACAATAATCCTCAGCCGATGTTGCTTTTGTCCGAATGTCATCAATCGCCCAATCAAGTATCTTCCAGCACATAGACCCGCATTGCAGCGATGGTCAATCGAGGCAAGCCTTCGCGAGACTGTCTCTCCTGCAGATAGAGGAAACTCTGAGCGTGTCAGATATTGTAGTTGATTTATATTTATTAGTCTGTCAGAAAACTAACTCTGAATACAGTGCGACCTGCGGAATAACGGCTGCAGTCCTTGCCAAAGAGCGAGGCTCACCTGCCATGGGATACCGTAATTTTAACAAGCAAACTATCCGTGATGAGACTTATTTCACGAAGCAGAAAAGCGTTGGCCCGGAAGATCAAGACTAATCCTGCCGACCCTACGACACTGTGACTCGGGCTCGACAGGCTTTCTTCTCCCACTATGTCTTTGAATTCTCACCCTTTCTTAAATTGGATTAAAAAGCAGTGATTTCTGTGCTTTGGAGTGATTGCCAAAAGTACCCGCATACAAATAAATTTTTTTTTTAGGTAAGCTCCCCAATGTTTCCACCCAACCTCAGCTGAAATTGCTTGTATCAAAAGCCAATGCCAACTCGGAAGCACCTTCTCATTCGGGACCTTGCAACACCTCCCCAATCAAGAAGATCGGGTTCTTGTTACTGAAGGTTGGAACGTCGTTCATGATTTCTTCCACCTCTGGGCCTGCGAAAGCTGTCTTTACTGCCTCCGCATCGTCCCAATAGACAACAGCTCCAAATGCGAATTGCGGCTGCGAGCCGTTGACCCCGAGAACGTACTTGGTCACAGACCAGCTTTTGAGACCGTATTTGCTCCAGCGCGCCTGAACAAGGGGCATGTGATTCTTGAGATAATATTCGATATCGTAGTTCGCATCCGGTTCGTTAGGGAAGACGACGGAGACTGTGATAGTCATTTTGCAGAGTAAGAATGAGGATAAGGACTCCTTAGGCTCTTAATACTGTTGTAGTGGGGTGATTTGGGAGAGTAGTTGGGTTGGGTGAAGTCAAATGAATTGGAGAGGAGCAAACTTGAGCGAGATTATATACTTACCGCTGCGGACTTAGTCCCAACGTCGCCTGTATTTTAGGTTTAACAGAGCCTGTGGGCTTCTAGCTTTTTATGGATCCAGTACCAATTCTCCGTATGAGCGCCTTCTACGAATCCGGCCAAATTCATGGTGGCATCTTATACCAGGTTTCAATCATGACCTGGGCGTGCCGCTTACTGGGGCCAATTGATAGCGTTTTCGCGTCAATTTAGCCTGTCTAAGCCATCTTGCTGTGTTACTGGAGCTGACAGCTTGACTTGGGCTTCAATATCGGCCAGACCGATATCATCCACGAATGCTACTGATTTTGTGGGCCGCGAGCTGGCCTCAGCCTCTGCCGAACCCTTACCGTGATGATTCATGTGCTCGACATGATTATAGACCAATAGAAAACGGGCTCCGGATGGTGGTCATGCACCGTCCCTACCTCAAGTATGCCATCCTCGACAAACTGAAAGCCGAGGCTTAAAGTTAAGAATCGGGGGTCGGTATTTGGGCTCTGTGTCATTCGCACTTCGGTGTTTTATTTTCGCTACTCGATCTGTAATAAGCCATTCTTTGCATACAGCTGGGCTAAGGCTGAAGTAGGAAAGAGCTCCTGTGACGTCAGCTAGTTCTGTTTCAATGAGGAATCAGTGACTCTGGTTCTAGGCAGATAGTCAGTGTTTCTGGTTATCAGTGATGCCTGCTGAGTCACGTGACATAATGTGACTCAGAGTTCACTTGGTCATTGTGACGTATTCTGTGAGTCATAGGGTAATTTCGGTCTATAAGCACCCACTACTGTACTTGGTTTGTTTGTTAGTATCTCCAGTATCTTTACAGCCTTAATAATCCAATTACATTCTCCTTACTTCTCGTATGTCACGTGACCATATTGCAAGAGGTTCATAGACAGTGGCCGCACGGGAAGCGACCTCGCTTTGACGTCTACATTTTGTTCCATACTGTATGACTGTACTTTACAGTATCTGTGTCCGGAAATCCCCGGGTGACATGCTCACTTGCTACAAGGTCTAATAAATGTTGAATGACGCACAGAATTCACCGATTAGATGCCAAAAAGAGATATCCTGACCAGCTCACTCTGCCTACGTATTTTGGTGTGGCAGAACCGGGCGGTATGACACGACTTTGAGCTCGCACACGGGTAGCCTTCATTGTGGTGTTGACATTGTGCTTTTTGGCAATTTGGTTATAATTTAGCGCTTTCTGGGATTTAAATCATTAAAGGCGAATTTGGTGAGGTCGGATCGTGCAAGTGATGTGCGCTGACATTGTCCGGAAGGCTAGCCTCCTTAGGCTTGGCAGCAAACTGTTAAGTCTTTAGTGCAAAAGGGTGAAAATACAAAAGCCATCCTAGCTCTCTCCCGCACACTTCAAAAGAAACTCACGCCTGTTGACTGGTGCAATACAAAGATCTCGGAAAATGTCATTTTACTACAAGCGTGTCCTACTCGTAGGTGCTACGTCGGGCATAGGAGCTGCCATGGCCGACAAGCTCATCCTCGAAGGCGCCAAGGTCATTGCCGTTGGGCGTCGTCAGGAGAGACTGGACGCTTTTGTTCAAAAGCATGGCTCAGAAAAGGCAGGCGCGGTCAGATATGACATCACGGACAGAGCCGGCATGGATGCTTTCGTGGATGGGTATGTAGGACTGTTCAACGTCATTTCTGTTCCGGCTCTCTAAAGCGATCGGGCTAACTGTCAAAAGAATTGTGAATAAGTACCCCGATCTCGATTGCGTCTTCCTCAACTCTGGCGTCCAAAGTCAAGTTCGACTTTCGAGACCGGCGGAGGTCGACCTGGACGCTTTCCATCAAGAGATGACTGCCAACTTTTCTAGGCCAGTGGACCTGTCGATGAAATTCCTTCCCCATTTACTGCAGAAGCCATTCCCTACCGCACTAGTTATCACCGGGACTCTTCTCGCACTTGTCCCCGCTGTCACCATGCCAGCATACTCTGCTTCAAAAGCGGCGTTGAACGCGTTTATCTACTGCCTCCGTCGCCAGAATCTGGGATCTAATGCTAAGATCATTGAAATTTGGCCTCCTGTCGTCCAGAGTAAGTTGGCTTTGCCATGACTAGTTCCCACGTTGAGACGATTGGCTAAAATGTCCAAGCTGAACTTCATGACTATATGGGCCCGGAAAGAGGTCGGTCCATGGGCATGCCCGCCACGGAATTCGTCGAGAAGGCGTGGCGTCAGCTTACAACGGGTTCGGAACATGTTATTGTTGGTTCTGCGGGACCTGATGAGTCCTTTATGGAGATTGTAAAGCGGCGTAGGCAACACTTTGACTCTCTATCGGACCTTTTGCTAGCTCACTTCGAGTTATAAATGCTAGTTGACGAATTTTGCAAGCTCTCATTTTCTACTGTCCTTACTATTATGGCAATTAAGACTGTTTAACATGTTCCTATACCAAAATCCCTACAAAATAGACTATAAGGAATGGCCATCTCCGCATACAGACCCATTTTTACACCGTAGGTTGGTCAGTCGACGACATTCTCCCCCAAAGCCCACGCTTCACCTACCGACAAGTCGACTAAGCCTTACAAGCTAGACCTACACCTCAAAAGGCACATTGCGGGCGCCGTCCTCTCCTTACCACACCTTAATGCAAGCACCGTATAGACTGGGATACCCTCAATTTCTTAACGCGCGATATACCAATAAAAGAGCTGCCAAAGTGGCTAGGGTGGAGCTGTGGAGAGAAAGCTATTCCTACGGCATTCAAGAAGGAGGCGTACTGTAGAGGCGTACGGAAGAAGAAACCAACTATTTCAGATACCAACCAACAGATACGCCTTGCGTGGGCACAAGAGCACGTATCCTGGACCGACGAGCAGTGAGATGAGATCTGTTGGAGCGACGAGAGTTAGATTCAACTTGGGTATCACAAAAGACAGTGGTGTACGAGAAAAATTGGACAAGCAGAGCTCTTTCACCCTGATTGCGTAGCACATGAGTGGCAAAGGAGGATTAGATGGATGTTTTGGGGCTTTACAAGCATCAAATATGGGAAGGGAGTACGGCTGTCTTGGGAGAAGGAATGGGAAGACGATAACTACAGAATATTACTGCCAGCATATAGTACCAGTAATCCTCAACTATCCATTCCACCACCCAGGGCTGCCTTTTCAACAGAATAGATGACCAGGCCAAAGCACAGCTACGCTGGCTTTCTTGGCAAATTGGGGAGTTGGGGAGTTACACCTATCTTCTGGCCTCCGTCCTTTCACCAGGTTTGTCCGCAATTGAGGTTACTTAGAACAGAATAAAGGACATTTTGGCAGAGTTAGATTCTAAGGTACATAGGAGCTCTAGAAGGCCTAGGGAGGCTCCTTTGAGACCTTGGGGGACGATTACAGATGCAGAAGTAAGGGCTGAGATAAGGACAATGCATCAGAGCTGTCAGGATGTAATAGACTCCCATGGAATGAAGACAAAGAGGTGAAAAAAGTGCGAATAGCTTCAATTTGACGATGTTGCCAGTGTGACCTAATTTAAAAGCAGCGGGTGACAATAAATTTACATTTAATAACACCCTGTACGTAGTATATGAGCAGCACAAAGGATAGACAACGGCAGGCTCCAATACAGGGGAATTTTCAGGGAAGGAAAGAAAACAATTAAAGAGCAACATCTGGGATGCTATACCTAGCATGATGCAAGGCCACCAATGACGGAAAGTCCCTAGGGCCATACTTCTCCGAGGCAAAATCACGCCCCTAAAAAGCCTTATCCTCCTAAAATAACAAATCCGAAATTATTATCGAGTTTTCAAAATAAAACTCCGAGCCCGAATGTAGACTCCAGTTCCCACTTGACTTCCTCCTCCCTTTGCTCCTATAGCCCAGTTCTTACTGACAGCAACAAATTCGCCCCTACTATGTCAGATACTATAAGTGTGCTTAGCAGATGCAGAAAAGAGAGAATGATGCAGTTGCACACCCGGCATCATCTTATATACCGAGATGCGACATGCTCATACATTTAAATTCCAAATCCTGAAAAGAGTTTCCGGGCCCAAGAAGGGAAGCTTCATGATACAGTACGTAGAGTAGTGGAACTACATATGTTGTACGCTTCTCATTACGAGCGCCCAGGAAGAGGCAAAGGCCCCTTCTCGATCGTGTGCAGTGTCCCTCCACGCCGGAAAGCGAGGGATGTAAGTTTGCTGCTGGGCAAAGCTGAAACAGTCAGTCCGCTGTCGATGAGGCTAAACGGTTTTTGGCGGGGTAATACCGGGCGCTTCTCTACGGGCAGGGCCTTGTACAGAGCCGTTTGGTTTAATAGGCAGCGTCTAATACACAGGTGTATAGAACTACTGAGCCTGAGTTTTTGTTCCTTTTAGGTTTTCATAGGGTTTGCATTTATAGGAGTACTGCATGACTAGTTAGCTGGTCAGAGTAAGAATCAAACAATCAATCAATACCGCCCAGGCGGCGGGTACAGCACTGGCGGCGACACGCTTAGAGTGACATGGTTGTGTACCGTGTTGTCAGATGAGCTGGTTGCTATGGCAACAGTTGTGTACACATACCTCGGGTTCTGGCAACCCTACCTTTCTTGACTCCTTAGATATCTATGAATATATGATTTTACCACACAATATCGTCTGATTCGACACGTGTCGCTCCTATTGGGTTGATAACAGTGTTTCAATTCTTCTCGCATGTCGATCGTCGCACGACAAAAGTTTCCAGTGAACTTGGTGCGCAGAGTTCCTCCGGCCGGAACTTTCGTTTTGGAAGGCCGTGACGAAAAACGATAGTCGAGGAACTTGTCTAGCACATGCCTGTTCTCCTCGAAGCCGTCTCTCCACCATCTTGCACCTCCGCCCATGAGCCTCTTCGTTTCATTGACATGACTCTCCAGCCAAGGCAACATGTATCTCAAAGCCACATGCTCTTCCAGGGGCTCGTAACCTATCTCCAATGATTTCGCAAACGCCTTGGTCAGCGATTTCCCAATCTACGGTTTGGCGTCGTAAACGGACCGCTTCAGTGCAATGACCTGCATGATCGGGAATATTTTGGTCCTTTCATAGTAATCAACTTCGACTTCTTTGAAGTTGGGAAAGAGGTATCCGAATTTGGTCGAGGTGTGCATGGACGAGGGTTTCTGCTGCCATCTCACAGATCCCTCCTATACCAGTGTCCACGACCCTCACCTCCGACCAGCCGTCGTCGTCTTCCCCTTCGTCTGGACATCCCTTCGCACTAATGGGCTATTCCTCGCACCTCGCCTACACATCTTCCGCCGCACTGGGCGCGTTCACACTCTACGCGCTTCAACTCGCTGCCAGTATCGCTTCTTGCCTCTCGACTCAGCGTTGGAGTATCTTTCATTGATTTATTCCATTTCAGCAGTTATGTCGCTCACCAACCTTCTCCAGCCTCCATCTTTTCCGATATTCTTCAACCAAGCCTTTGTAATCCTTCCCAAAATACGGGTAGAACCACTCCCTAACCCAAGTTCTACAACCAAACAACCCCCTTCTTCCCTCCCTCTCAACATTGAGCCTCTTTCTATCATCCCTCAGCCCTAAATCCTTAACCAACAGATCCGTAAATTCCTGGATTTCGACACTTCCATCCAAATAAGCCGCCGCTCTGTCTCGAAACCTCAGAACGCCCCACGCATTAACTAAACTTGTATCTTTCTCCATCTCATTTACATCTTCCAGCATCGCAGTTGCAGATGGAGCAAAAGGAAGATTTTCCAGATATGAGACGCCCCAGAGACTCGAGACTTCGGCGTAGGTGGGGACTGCGGTATTGATCAAGCACCCAAGAACTATGAGTGATCGATCACCTCGTGCAGCAAGATTTGGTGGAGCCATGTACCGGAAGAGACGAAACGGAGTCAAAATGGCTGGTTTGGTGTGAGCTTTGTCGTATTCGACGATCTCTGGTGGTGGGTTAGCGAGCATGGGGAAGAGAGCCCGAACCCGAGATTCCGAATTTGAGTCAAGGCTGTTCCAGTGTTTGGCATATTCCGGAGATTGCTCGGAAAGGGAATGTGGGAAGCCAATTTCTGGGAGAAGTGAGGGAGGGAAGATGGTGGGTTGGTTCGTTTTCCACCCTGTAGCAAAGACGGCTGCGTCGCAAAGAAGAACTTGACCATTCGAGAGAGTGACCGTTTGCGAAGAGAAGGAAGATATCGAGGCACGGTGGACATGGATTTGTTTCCCTTCGGCTACCATGTCGAAGAAGGTGCTGTTGTCGTGAACTACTGAGAGACCGCTGTTTCCCCAGAAGAGCCTGTTCAAAACATTAGAGGTGTCTCGGGATCATGAACTAAAAGACTTACTCTTTCACATCAGGCGCAATCTTCATCGTATTCTCATTCCTCTCATACATGCCCATCGCCGATTCATCCAGTTTAGAAAGCAAGAACTTAAGCAAGCGATTGCCAATCCAGCTCTTCCCAGAATGTAAGAACCGGTACCAGAACCCGCTGGTGGCCAAAATATTTGGTGAAAGAATTGCTAAAGCTCGAATTGCTTTGATGGCTCCAGCGTGGATGCCGTGAGTACGTGCCTCGAAGAGAACACCTGGGCCGTACCCTTCCTTCCTGATTACCCAGTCCACCTCTTTTCCTGCAAGCGCGCACAGGTTGACGACATCGACGGCAGACTTGTTGCCTCCTACCACCGTTATTCTTTTGACGCCTTCTGCTGTGAGAATGTGATGTTTCCTTCCGACGTCTTTGGAGTGCATGACTGGTCCTTGGAACGTCTTCCAGTCAATGTTACCAGGAAAACTTGGCGTGGAGCTCGTCCCAGTCGCCACAATCAACTTGTCACATTTCAGTACCTCCTTCACCAGTGGCGCTTCGTCGTTCGCCCCAACTTTCTCAACCTCCACACTCCAGCCCTTCCGCATTCCTTCAACGCTATCTGTCTTTTTAACACTCACAACATTTGTGCTCAACTTCAACCTCCTCCTCAAATCAAATTTATCAACATACAACTCTAGATATTCATGTACCTTCTCAGCAGGAAGATCTGCCCACTTGTCGATGTTCAACACCTCATCCATGGGAAAGTCAGAGTAGTCGAAAATCGCAGCACAACTATCGGCTATTAGACCTGGGTAGATTCTGGATGCGCTCCAAACTCCGCCAGCCGTGGTATCGGCATCAACGATCGTGAGAGAGACGGAAGGGAAGAGTTGTAAGTAGGTTTTGGCGGCTGCTAGGCCGGTCCATCCTGCGCCTATGATAATTACGCGCGAGGGGTTGGAAGAAGGCATTTTGAGGACTTCAGGAGACGATCGAGAGGCTTTCGCGCCAAATGACATGCTAAAATGACGGAATATTCAAAATGAAAAATAAGCAGAGAACGAATTTCACTTGACTGGACCTGTCATGCCTTTATATCGGAGGAAATGAGAAGAGAACCTTGTGCCCTTCGATAACAATAAGCAGGAAGCAAACATGATGGAATCATTGTACGGAGTACTCCGTACGGCGCTTTTCATTCTCAAGGGCAATTCTAGTGCTGACATCAGAAGGGTGTCAGCAGGTTGCAGGTACATTTTCCGAGATAGGCGAAGACTGGTTTCAGAAGCACGTGATGTGTATAACATAATTTCCTTGTCAGAAATGCTTATGTAATCACTGCGTTGTGACGTGGTATATAGGGAGTTGGAGAGTCCCATCACTATCTTTATCTTTCATCATTATCAACCTCCTGCTCATACTATCAATACAAGCTGTGAAGCTCATCAAGCTCATTAATCTATTATCACTACTGTATCCTGTCACTATTGCCATAACCGCTCTGACCTTCTGACACTCCTATTGAGCCTCGGGAGATTGTTGAGTGAAAGACTGGCCTCTTACCAGTGGCAAACATTAGTAAATCAAGGGATAGATCTAATAACAGGACAAGAATGCTTTAATCGCCACTCTGAGTCAAAGTCTCTCATTCCCCTTGCCATATATTTGTTTTATTCCACCGTCTTGTAAGTTGTAACTCTCGGCAGGGAAAGCTTATGAAGGCTTCTGCCTGTACACCAAGTGGCTAAACAAGGTTACTGATTGCATACGAGGTTCGGACCGCTTACATAGGAGAGTAGCCACGGATCATTGTGTCCTTCATACTTTTCCTGACTTCTACCAAGAACACCTCTAAGTCTTCCTGCGTCCAGCCCAGTATCCTCGTGAACACCGCCACACTGAGTCCCAAGAAGCCATCACTGAAGGTCCCGAGCATCCACATTCCTAGTTTTCGTATCCATTAGCTTCCAAGAGAAACGGACCTCGCATTACCTAATTTTCTCATAGACGGTCATTTTCGCCCGTACGGATGATCAGCGTGACATGCTTAACTGAGGGTGAGTCGATCGTTCTAACCGTATCGTTCGGCAGTAAATATTCTTAGATTTATGTTAGAAGATTCCACGTAAGAAACGGCTATCTTACTTCCA
>NXFV01000282.1:0-17136 GCA_002803225.1 Gamarada debralockiae | reverse complement strand
TTTTTTTTTTTTTTTTTTTTTTCGATATCTCAGAATGCTTGAGCTAATCGACGTTGTCAGTCTCAGGTCATCCTTGGTTTTCCTATACGGAACATATCAATCTGGGTTCTATGAGAAAGCACAATCACCCTCATACCATCGCAATTGCTGAATCATTGTTATTAATATCGTCGGCTACTTAAATACATATCAATGGTTTGTTGGCTGAGAGTTAATGTAGTGCTGACTTTCGTTGACAAGGGTTCGGTCATTGTGAGCTAGGGACTAGTGAGATTGTGTTGAAACTGATGAATTATGCTCAGCCTAGTCTAAATAAACCCCAAAAGTTGAGCGACAATGATGATACGAAAGGCAGAAGAATAGACAGGAAAATGAATTTCGCTCTTTTTATTGGCGAATTTTCACATTGATGGGAGGGGTTCCTCCCCCGCAAGGCTCGCAGTTAATGCCTTGCAGCGAACGGGATGCGGGTGGCATTCCCGTCATTGGCCAAGCGCAGTTACCCTAACTCTGATAGGCACCCGGTCCTGTCCTGCAGCGAAACTTTACACGCGCTTCGCGCCCCAATGGAAGTCCACCGTGATAATGCAGTTGATCGGAGCGGAATGTGGCCGGTAATAAGAAAAGGACGTGCCAGTTGTCTTGGTCTTGCAGAAAGTATCTTGAGAACACTGCTGATTTCTCTCTCGTACATGCGATTAAGAACCATTACATCTAAAATTGCTGGAAGTACTCGAGACAAGCAATTGCGCGATGGATATTCTCTCGGGATATCTCAGCCAGAAAATTGTTGCTAATTGGATCGCTTTTGCCCTTATCTCTATTGTGGGACTGTATCTTTTTCAGACATTTCGCAGTTGGCATCGCTTGCGACACTTCAAAGGGCCCCTCATCGCCACTCTCTCACGAATATGGCTCGCTCGTCACGTTGCGGGAGGGAGGATGCATCTCGATTTCCAAGAGGTTAATCAGAAGTACGGTATGTTTGATGATCAAATAGCCCTTGATCCCTCAATTATGCAGCACTGATGGAATTCAGGTTCTCTTGCCAGGGTCGGCCCTAATGACCTCGTCACTAGTGACCCTGCGGTGATGCGGCGGATGTTGGCTGTTCGCTCACCATACCGTCGCTCGGAGTGGTATATTGGCGTGCGATTTGATCCTGTTCGTGACAACATTGCTTCCATCAGGGACGAGGACCGACACACGGAGCTCAGGGCGATTATGGCCGCGGGAGTAAGTCAACTTCAGTCTTCCTAGTTCCTACAAAATCTTGATACATGTTGCAGTATGCCGGCAAAGAGAACGAGGATCTTGAAGGGACAGTCGACCGGAATATACAGGCTCTGGTCAAGCTGATCCGGGATAAATATCTATCGACAGATTCAGAATCCAAACCTATGGATTTTGGCAGAAAAGTACAGTATTTTACTCTCGACGTCATCTCAGATGTGGCATATAGAGAGCCATTTGGATACATGGCGACTGATTCAGATTTATACGATTATATTAGCATTGTTGAGAGTGTTTTTGCTTCAGCTTTAATGGTTACTATCTTCCCATGGCTCAATTGGGTCTTGCGGTTGCGCATTTTAAAGGCTGCTCTACCTTCTGAGAAAGACCCTCTAGGTCTGGGAAAAATCTTAGGGTTGAGTCCACTGATTCCACGTCCTGAATAATTGACTTACTTCTTACTAGCATTACGAAAGAGGTTGTTGCCCGGAGGTTCGGTCCGAATAAGAAGATACAGCGAGATATGCTGGGTTCTTTCATCGCCCACGGACTCAGCCAAGAAGAGGCCGAGTCAGAGACTATCTTGCAGATGTAACTTACACCAATTCTCCCCGCATCTCCTAGAGCTACAGGCTAACGAATCCAGTATGGCTGGTTCTGACACTACTGCAACCGCAATCCGCGCCACCTTATTGTACCTAATAATGCACCCACGCGTGACATCCAAGCTACGCACAGAGTTCTCTAGTAATACCATCTCCTCACCTATTCAAGACGCCGAAGCGCGGAAACTTCCCTACCTCCAAGCTATCATAAAAGAGGGCCTGCGTATCTTCCCTCCCGTCGTAGGACTCATGTCCAAGGAGGTGCCACCCGGTGGCGACGTGATCAACAACCAATTCGTGCCTGGAGGGACGAAAATCGGTTACGGAGCTTACGGTATCTTTCGAGATAAGAGGATGTGGGGTCAAGATGCAAACACCTTTAGGCCGGAGAGGTGGCTGGAGGCTTCGCCTGAGAAGATCAAGGACATGGAGTCTACATTGGAGTTAATCTTTAGTTATGGAAAGTACCAGTGTTTGGGAAAGAATCTCGCCATGATGGAGTTGAACAAAATCTTTGTTGAGGTAGGTGCTGAGGCGATTGCCTGGTGGACATACTGACATAGTATAGCTTCTTCGAAATTTTGATCTCAGCGTTGTCAATCCGATGCAGCCGATAAGATCAACTTGCCATGGTATTTTCTTCCAGTCGCAGATGTGGCTGACTGCTTTTGAGAAGGATCAGTCGTAGGCTGTCCTATACCAGGAAGTCCAATGTTGGAATGGACATCATTGAGTGCAATGTTTGGCAAAGGGGCCACCGTAGATCACGTCCATTATCTTGATTGCTTGACCTGACCCTTTTCCCACTTTCGTTGGTTGGGGTGATACGAATAGAATGACCCGAAAGTGCATCCTTTCAAATCACTTTGGTAACACTATACTCTTGTTTATCGCCTGTGGAAGTTCCGTCGGTAGCGGTATTAATCTGTGCACGCAATGTACCATCCCCATATTTTGTCTTAAAAGTCGCTTTTCCATGGTGCTTAAAGCTACCCCACAGTACCCTTTCTTCCTGCCCGCAATAGAGAGCTGGATTGATTGTATAGGTATATATTATGCAGTGTTCATCAGATGCGGGCCCGTTTCGAAGCCTGGCTTACCGACTGTCAAGTACCTTGGGATCGCTTCTCGAGGGAGCAAGTGACATAATTTTGCTCATGTTGGGAATCTGCCCCCGCAATTGTGGTGGATTATTATTTCCTACGGACACAAAGCCGCGTGGCAATACGCTGCTGTATATGGAATCATAACGCCGTGTACTTTACAGAACCAAAAACGCCTCTAAGACGCTAGTCCCTGTATTTGCCCCTCCTCATTTCGGTCTATTCCACACCCCTCAAAACGAGTCGTTACCCTCATTGTTCCCACTCGTTGACATTACAAGCCTCCCGCTCAACTCTACAGAGCATAGCTGTAGTTTCTCATATCGGCATTGCAGTTCTGCGAGTTTAGTTTCCAACTCCGCAATCTGATTATTTTTTTTCGTTCTCGGAAGGCGCGTTGTGATTCTCGATTCTGTACACGGCGTCTCTGTTGAAGAAGTGGCCAGCATAAGATTTTCTAGAGTGTCAAGCTAGGTTCACGAGCAACCGTCTGATATGCAAGCTTTTCGGTCGCGGATTGGAAGCTTGGTGGTTGTGAGGCAGTCTGTGACGTAGGAGAGGGTGCTTGCGAGAAAGTTGGGGAATAAAGAGTCGTTTGATTTGGAAGTGAGGGATCGGATGAAGGACCGGTATATGAGTTGTACGATGGTAGTGGTGTGCTGGAATTGGATCGAATCCAGTCAGCTTGAAGGTGGTAGGGAAGTGTGGGGTCGAAATAGCTCTGCGAGTTGTCAGTCTCAGCTATGTTGATCTCTGCTATTCGGGGTGTGCTCACATCAGAAGCTAAAGGTAAATCCTTTGTTAGCAACGAGTCGTCAGAAATGTGGCCTGAGCTTGTCGACGCCACAGGTGAAGACATTGCTGTGGTTTGGCTTTGGGATTCGTGTGGGTAGTTCGCCATGAGCATTCTTTCGTTTGATGATTGGAAAGTAGCTATTTGAGGATGAATGGGCGATTTAATGAAACGAGGAAAGTGAGACTAGTCGGTTGTTGATATCGGGAGACGTTTGGGAAGTGCAATCCTTTTATCCGGTCCCTTTATTCACAGGAGCTATGATTTTATGATATCACTTCAGACAACAACCCTGGAAGCCTTCAACTCCTGCTTCAGTCCTGTCAGAGCTGTACTGGTTGACGTGACGCAGCGGCACCGCATAGTAGAGCCAAAAGACCATGAGCCTTTTGACAGGGGTCCACATGGCATCCATATTAACAAGGCTAGCATACAGCACGGCGTACTTGGTTCACACACCTTCTGTGTCTGGCACGCAATCCTTCTCGGAAATTCATTTTTGCCCATGCAATCCGACGGAATTTTTCTTCCTTGACGCGGAATGACCGGTGGACGTTCTCAATTTGCCCTTCATTTCCCCTCTTTACACATGGGTTTGTACGTGTTTCACACTGCTGAGTCCTCTCCAGTATCTTGATGGTGCAATTTGGAACTATTTCTGCTGCTTACAATGAGAGATACATGGGAGGGCGCTAAAGGAGGCTGTATATTGGAACGGCTTGGACGGCCTGCTTTGCTGCCACAGTCTCGTCGATCATTTCTCAAAATTTCGTTGCAAGTTTCAAGATCTCAAGGTATTAAATAAATGCCTGACGATTAATACGCCGAGATCTGTAGTTCACATTTTGTTTACATAATTTGCTTGTTCGCCCCTAGCTCCTCCTCAATCGACAAATGTCAGCCCGGTATCATTCGAGCCCTCAGCAGCCTTTCCAGCTTCTCCTAGAGTTCTTGACTTGACCGTATTGTTAAACTCATTCATTAGCATAGGTCCATCTCCAGGCCCGCTTCTCACAGCTCGAAACAGCTTATTCTTCCTCCTCTCGAATCGCTTCCGAAATGAGTACAGCGCGGCGCATTGGCAACAAATGTAGCTGCAAGAAAACTCGCCGGTCATCCAAGTGATGCGAAAAGTTTCGGATGTCGGATTTTTCAGAGTCCAGGGGATTCGGATTGCTGTGACAATGATGATTATGGGGCCTATACAGAAGAGGAACCCCAGTCGAAGATCTCTGTGAATCCATGAGACAGGATCACTGGGAGAAAATCTGGGCGACTGTCTTTGCTAGACTCAAGTGTACTTGAAGAAGGATTGGGACGGGAAGTGCTATGAGCAGCAGATTTGTGAAGATATTGAGAATGCCAACGACGAACTACTGAACGATGGCTTTGGTGCATTTTCCTTCCTAAATCAGCACAGTTTTCTTCTCGGAGATCGGGTTCAAAGAGGGCCTCATCTGGGTCTGGAAGCACTCTCCAATAGAGCCTGAATGGATGACATTCCACAAATGTGAAATTGATGCTCAAGCAGAAGGTGATGGCAACTATATGCGATTGTCAGTTGGCCCGGGAGTAAGTCTGCTTCCTCACTTACAGAAGAATATATAAGATCGTGCCACCAACGTAAATTTACTTCCCATCTCCCGTTGGTAAATTTCTAGATTACCGAAATGATGCGTGTTCCTGTACTCGTTTCTCACATTATTCGTCTGCCAAATAATAATCACATAAGTGAAAGCGATTTGCGCCAACGAAAATATAATCGCAGCTACCGTAAGCCAACCACCAATGTCAAACTTTTGCCTGCACACTCGTCCGAGGATCAATCGAATAGCCATGATCCCGACAGCTAGGCCGCAGAATATCCCATATTGCCGCAAGAAAATTCGTGGCCATGAACATGGAAGAGTCAGACTCTCCGAGCCGGTCAGACGGATGCAATTATGTTTTGGCGTGATAAAAGCAAGCCGAATAATGACCATGCAGGTGTCACTTCCTGACTCAAGAATAAATGCCGAGGGAAAGGGGTATTGACATTCCAGATCAAATCAGGGACCAGAATTAAAGACTCATGGCCGCCTATCCCAATGAACAAAAGCACGAGCAGATTCCAAATGGATGCCACAGTTGTTTATGGAAAGTTGTGTGGGGATGGAAAAAGGGGAGGCATTTCGCCCAGGAGCTTCAGGAGAAACTTAAGCGACAAGCCCCCTTTAATAGCCGAGCCACAATCATGAGCAGAGGCAGCTTGGGATGACACGGAGATGAAAGCGGGAACGACTATTTATTTTTCTATGATTTGAGAGATGTTGAGTCAAAGAAACAAATGAAAGAAGGTACAAGTACAGTGGAGTTTCGACTTGAACGAGAAGTATCGGATGGGAGAAAAGTCTGTAGAATAGAATCTAAGATAGGAAGAGACTAAATACAGGGGGAAATGAGGTGTGAAGCCAAAGAGCGGTGCCTTAGACTGTAGCTCATCTGACAAGAAGCTTCAGTCGTATTGACGAAGCACCTAGTCAAGTAGAGGGCTAGATAGGCTTCTTTGATGAAGTCGCAAAGTGTTAGTCTCATTAAGAAATACGAGAACTTGGCTACCTTCCTAGTGTAGCACTTGATTAGATTAGATTAGATTAGATTATTCTAATCTAATCTAATCAAGTCAAATAAACCTATAATCAAACTCTAATCTAATCTAATCTAATCTAATCTAATTAAATTGATTGTATAATTGAATATTTATATATAAGGGGAAATACGGCAGCGGCCGGTCAAGTGTGCCTGGAGCTAGGCTTAGAATAGCCTAAGTGCTGAGCTAGATAATCGATAAGCCAATCGATAAGCAGGACTATCAGCCAGCTCTTAACCCTTTTAAAAATCCCTACTTTACTAACTAATAATATTATAAATTTATCATAAAGTCTCTTATATTATTAGTATTATATCTACTATTTCTTATTAAAGAGGCTAAGATTTACTTATATATGGAAAGAAAATTATATATATTAATTAAAATAATTAAAATAAAAAAAACTAACAATAATAATCAAAAATGGTTAATTGCAAATCTGATTAAAAATCTAAGTAATCTAATCTAATCAAGTTATACTTATAATCTAATCTAATCTGATCTGATCAGATCAGATTAAATCAATTATATAATTAATTACATTGTTATTTTGGTGCTACACTGCTACCTTCTCAGCCAGCATGTATACAGGCGGTTGGATTCTGCCATCAGGAATGACGGGAATAATGGAAGCATCAATGACGCGTAGGTTTCTGACGCCATAAACCCTGAGCCTACTATCGACAACACCTTCCTGAATAGTCTTGCCCATGCGTGCAGTACAGCAAGGATCTATCTCGTATTACTGAGCATTCTTGTATGTTTTGAGCTCTATGAAAGAGTGGAAGGAAAGTGGCAAACTTATGGAAGCCAGTGGAAGACCTATTCTTATTGGCTTTTCGCATTTCTTCGTCAGACTCGAGTCATGGATCAAGGATTGTCTTCAGCAATGATATCTTTCATGCCAGCACCCTTCATCAAGACATCATCGACAAAACGAACACCCTCGCGCATGGTCAATAGGTCAAGTTCGTTGCTACAAAAACCCAAGTTGATGTTTGGCACATCGCGAGGTTTGGCAGAGTTGAGCTTCACCTCACCTCTGGAAAGAGGGTGCAGAGGGTCGACAATAATAGTGTGGGTAATCACCTGATGATGGGGTGGGGAAGTGCCATTGGAAGGCATCCGAGAACACTGGCTGTGCAACGTTAACAATAGATTAAAGTTGAAATTGCTAGAAGGAACTTACCACAAAGTTAATCTCAAAGTGAGGCTGTCCTTGAGAGTCAAAGACATTGATGCCAGTGCACTTCTTTTCCGCCTGCCACTCTGGCAGTGCTTCCAGCCCTAGGAAGTGTAAACATTCCAGTGTATTACCCAGCAAACTCCTCAAATGCAAAAATATCCGGGTATCACGCCATCGCTCCCAAGTAAATCACAAATTCGTTCTCGCCCCCATGTTCTCCACTCCTCCGTATACCATTCTCATCTTTCATGATTCGCGGGCAGCTCAACCGGCACCCCATCATTGGGAAGTTCCTGAGGCTCCCTCGTACCCATCTTCACCTGACCTGGAAAGTTGCTCCCTTTTGCCTCGACAGGAAGTTCGCTCGTCTTGGACTGATCATGGAGCTCCGCAGTCGGCATCGGTGACCCATTTCCAACAACCCCATATTGATGCCTCCTTCTCCACCACAGGAACACCGCGCCAAGAATCGCAAGCACCAGCACCGGAATGACAACCCCAATCGCGATTTTCGCCCCACTTGATATGCCTGAAGGTGTAGATATTGCAGATGATGTTGGCGAGGTACTCGTTGAAGAAGTCGCCTGCCCAGAATTCGTACTTCGCGTAGAGGCTTTGGATGAGGTCGAAGAGGGAAGATCGGTACTCTCGTACACCATTCGCACACCATAAGCATTGAAGCCTCCAGGCGAAACGAATGTCGCGGCAGTGGTCGAAGTTATCCCATTGCTGGAGGCTGTCACGTCAATTACAGTGGAGGAAGGCGCAATCCAGGTACAGAAAAGAGTGGACCAGACACTACGGAGCGTTTGACCTGCACAGGAAAGAGTGATGTCGCTTTGCACAGGACAGCACGTTACGGTTGTTATTGAAGAGACGCCTCTCGTATCATGGCATGCGCTCACGTAGCCTGAGGGACAGACAATCCCGGGAGAGAAGAATGCAGTTGATTGTAAGGGAGCTTTGGACGGAAGACATGATGTCTCGGGAGCAAGCATGAAGATTCCTTTATCGTACAATCCTTTACAGTCTGCTGGGGGGGTGAAGGTCGTCGTGAGAGGGTTGAGGGGGAAGGACGTGATAACCGTCGCTGCCGCCGCTGACGTTGTGGAGGATGACGCGGCGGCTGCTCCTTCTGCGCTCGACATGATGGTGTTTGCAGGTAACGAGCGGGAAAACTTCGAAAAGTGGTATCAAATTCCACCCATTCAATGGATGAGGCAAAATATGAGGGTACTCGCAAATGTACTGGAGGAAGGTTCAGAAATGACGATCATCGGGGATGAGGCTATGTACAATCTGAAGAGCAAGGAGAAATTGCATGTTTGAAAATAGACCGGGGTTCATGGGTCTGGGCGCGTCATGAAACAGGGAACAGGTGCTGTGCCTGCGTTTGGGCAGCTTAGCGCCACCATTCGTTCAATCGCCTTCAAGATCATAGACCAGATTTTCAATCAAACATCGCACACCTTTCAAAGTTTAGAATACACAAAAGATTAGGCAGCAGTCAGAGTGGGGCCGGGGCTGATTGCATTGGATTGCCATGCACTCAGCGTTTGGAAGCGGCAGATTTTCTACGCCTGGAGGAGCGGAAGATAAAGTCTAGGCGACTGGGGTAACAATGCACCCGGTTTCTTTAGCGGCATCGCGTCTATCTTTGGCCATACTATCCCATCGCTTGCTAGAGCTGCCCAGTCAAAATTCCTGGGCTCTTAATCTGCTCATATACGTAAAGCATCTTTTGCGTCAAGACATAAATCTTCAGCTAAACGGTAAACTTAATCATGATCGAAGTTGCATTTTCTAGTGGGAGAAGCTCAGCAGTGGCGGAAGGCAAGGGCCAGACGTGGCTCAGCCTCGCAGCAAGGTTCTCAGCCTTCTACCAACCACCCATAACACCTCGGCGTTCGATCTGCAGTTCATTTGACGGGCGCTGTTAAGCTTGGGTAGACCTTGGTCTGGAAAGTCGCAGCCTGATTTCAAAGCATCTTCTGGCAAGCATGGTGATCCTCCACTAACCTAAAGGCGTACTTCGTAACAGCGGGTGGCTGCCAGCCCCCTGCCCTATAGCCACCTCGTCACTTCGTAAGTCTTGACCAGTCTCCACCTATCAACTTTATTCACAACCTTGTCTCTATCAGCGAAGGATGAAGGAATACATATGAAATGATGCCTTCCGGTAGAATTTTGATGTGGATCTACACCTTCTTTAATCGATTTTCAAACCTTCCAAACATTATGAAGTCTTAGAATCGACAGTCTCTATTTTATAATTTCACAATGGAGTCCCTTCGAAGTGTCTACCCCGCGTCGCTCATCGCTATACTACTGTCCTCCGCCAATGCTGATTTATTCAACAACCAATGGAACCAACTCGGAGTTTACCAATTCCAGAACTACACGGAGCAACAATGTCAACTGCCCTTTGAAACCTTGAATGCGACAGGGACCTATGACATCGAACCCCTCCAAGATTATCGAGGTTTCAACAATGTTAGTTGGACTGTGGCTGTCTCTCAACCTTACAACGAGGGGGTCGGCGTCACAAACTATTCTATTTACCTAGGGACGCCTTCAGGCTTCGACTTCCGGCTAGGAAATCTGGACTACTCAGCATGTGCTCTTACTTTCCAGGGATTGTCGGACAATTTGATTCGACGCGGTCAAGATGACGACGGATATTGCACCCAGACTTTCAGTAAGGAGTGTGTGAAAGCTTTGAACGATCAAGCCGCAACTACAGGCTATTATTTAACAAACACCTATACGGATAACTCGCCTGCACCAGGTAGATTCCAAAACTCGCTACTCCCTGGCACCCTATCTTCCGCTAATTATCTTTTACAGGCAATTTATCTGCGGGCAGTCTACCCCGGGTATGTAACGAAATACAACAGGCCATGACGTCTCAAGGAGCGGTACCTAATGAGTGCGCGCAATTCGTGGGACCTTCAATGACGTGGTTGGATGGAGAGTATTCCAATGTATCCATCAATACCATCTGTAAGTCTCGTCCGTGCTCATCTTCCTCAAGGCTGACATGTCACAAGCTATCACCGGTCCTAATTCCACAGTCGACGAGACCTGCACTTTCAACACCTCCACCCTCCCATCAAATTCCTCGGCATTCCCAATCCAAAATTCGAACCTTTCCCTTATCTGGGAATTCAACACTCTCTCTGGCCCAAACAACAGCACGGAGGTCTACGACAACGCTACACAAAATGTGTTACCTCTCCTCTTTGTTCTCTTTCCTCCCGCAAATGACAGCAGAGTATCCTCGGTTAGTGGTGGCCAAGGGTTCATGAACTGTGTACGAGCCAACAGCTCCTTACCAGGAAGTCGAGTAGCACCACCTCTGCCTTCCCCCACAGCCCTGCGAAAACTTCCGATCAAATTGAGCAAAGGAGCCATTGCGGGGATAGTAATTGGGGCTGTGACTGTAGTTGCAGCACTCATCGGGTTAATGGTATTTTTGTGCCTTCGGAGGAGAAAAGCCAGGAAGGCAGCTGAGGAGAAGGCCGAAGCTGAGAGGAAGCAGAAGGAGCTTGAGAGGGCGAGAAACGAGGAAGAGATCAAGAAGGAATCAGAGCAGCCGATGGTGGATTCGAATCCGAAATATGAGATTGATGGGAAGGGAGGACGCGGTGAGACGGATATAGGGATTGTGAATGAGTTGGAGGGGAATGGTGTCCCTGAATTAGAAGGTTCGAGGAGATAAGAAATGTATGCTTCACTTTAATTCAATAGCTGACCCGGAGAGTTCCACATCCTTTCTGCTCTGGCATACCAGTTTCGGCAGAAAAGCTGCCATCTTATATCTTCATCCACCCACTCAGTTCTACTACCTGCATTCACCCCCCAGATCAACACAGCCTTCACAACCTTCCCGTCTAATACATCCTTGGTCGTATTATTCATCTCCCTCGCCCTATAAGCCTTCGCCAAATCCGTAAACGGGAACTTGCCCTCCCGCCACGGCTTCACTAACATAGGAATACACTCCTGCGGATAGCAATTGCCCATACAACATCCGACATACATCCTCCCCGTATTCACCGTATCCAATATCATAATGCTTACCTCTGCATCCAGTTCCCCACCCCGACGCTCACCACGATCCCCTTTCGAGCAGTGAGCGCGTTACGCCGTACTTCTTTGCGAGGTCAAGGCGTGAGCGGACGACATCTAGGCGGTCACCATTTCGGGAGGTGAAGGCAGGAGTTTTAGAGTCATCAGTGTCGCCCATCCTACCGCACCAGCGCCAACTACCAGTATAGTCATACTCGATTTTTCATTTCGCTGGTTCCTTAGGACAAGGTATTTTAATATCTTATAATTATAATTATGTAGCTATTATAATAGGGTATTGTGGTGGGGCGAAATGCGAGTGTGAGCGCTTCCCGATTGCGCTGGATATCATACTAACTCTATATAAGTTATATATAGTTAGGATACACTTCTATTTCAATTAGGGGGCCTAAGAAGTAGTACGCAAAAAGTTATAGAGGGTTGGTTATTATAGTCGCGGTAACTTGTTCCATTACACTTACTCCAAAATCGTGCACTACGATCGATAATACTAGATACCCGAATAACTATAGTAGCACATAACCTATTCCTACCACCCACCTCTATGGTCATGTCCTTATACTCAAATCTTGATTACAAAGCTTTGTATTAGTTGTTATTATTGATATCTCTAGCCTAAGAAGCTATTATGAAACAATATCAAACGAATTTCAAATTGAGAACGAGAAGGATCGTATTATTATATTATATGGAAGTTCACAACACTCAAGGGTATTAAAGAGCGGCTCATAATGAGAGATCCTTGCGCCACATGCATAAGAGGCCGGAATTTTTACACAGACCAGGAAGCATCAAGCTAGAGTTTGCTCTTGCCGAGCATAGTGATATAATCCACACTGGCCCACACATTCACCCACTCCCCCGACGCAGTCTGGGCACAAGGCCAGTTCCCTACATTGTAGGGCCTGAACTCCTCATAATTCAGACGCCTCTTCCCCTCATTCGTCACTTTGTCTTTGCAAGTGAAGCCGATTGTCCAGACCGTCGCGGGTAGATAGTCCGGGTTGATGAGGTAGTTGGTCGCCTTCTCCAAATCCTTGGTGTATGCGCGCCAGAAGGCCGACGGGCCAGCGCTGTCTTGACCAGAAGACTCGCACTTAATCTCGATGATAAGGGGCTGGTAGCCGCGATGGGTGAGCATGAAGTCGGCCTTGTAGGCGTATACGTCGAAGGAGTGCACCTCGCGCTCGACGGTGGTGGTGGGAAAGGCCTTTTTGAATGCCATTGCAAGCTCGACTTGAGCCCAGCCTTCCCAGCCACCACTCTGGGAGTAAATTTCGCCGATCTGGCGAGCTTTAGCGGTTGCCCACTTCATGGTGATCTTTAAGACGTCATCTTCATTGGGCATCAGTCGTCCTCCAAAGTCCTGTGGTTTGTCAATTCTAAGGGAATTGGTTCGAAGAGGTGAGTCCAATGGGTATTTTGGTCGGGAAGATCTCTTCGACGCGGCTTTCTTCAATGCAGTGCTCTTTTGAATGGGTTTCTCATTCGTTGACAGCTTCCAATGCGCGGGCCGAAACTGCACGTAGAGCGCTTGGAGACCATCAATAGCGTCGTTACTTTTCCCTTGCCAACCAACGAAAACCATGCCGGTAGGAGTGTTCCAGATTGACTGGTTGGGGCCATTATTGTTCCAGGGGTACAAGACACCGGACTGGGAAGTGGTCGTAATCGACATACGGCAAACGTGGTCGTCCCAATACGTTGTTATCTGAGTGACTTGTTCGCCTGGGCCCCATTGCATGGGCGGAAAGCTGCTTCCGGCGGAGCCGCCTCTTGTGACTGTGAAAGTTGGCATGTCCTCATCGTTCTGAGTGTAGATCGTGGTGAGTTTGTTGATGACACCGCCTCCACATATTTGTACACTCTGTGGCAATACACCCCTCTCAATCATGTCCATGGTGACGTCTTTAAATGCGTATCCATCTGGCGCGGAGAAACTACCAACTTGAGAACTAGGAATAATAGAGTACTCTGGCTTTGGGATTATTAAGTATTGATCGTCGATAATAGGAGGGTCAATATTTGGATTGGTCGGATCTGTGTCGACGGTCTGTCTCCAGAGTGCGATGGACGCGATAATGTAGTTGAGATTAGGCGGAACGATCGTGAGCATTGGGTCGATTGCTAGGGAACCGTAAGTGTCATAGATTCTGGCGACGTTGGTTACAATGTCCAAATTGGTTTTTGCCAACAACTCAATGTCGACATAGCCTAGACCTGTGGATGTTGGGTCATAGTACGCGGTTCGGTACGCATCAATTTGAGTGAAATCAGGACATGTGGGTACATCTCCATAAGATCTTGTGGAAAAGTCAAGCACAGCAGGAGCATCGAGCGTGATGTTTCCGAATGTGAGAACATACTGAACGAGATCGTCAGGCTGAGGCATAGCACCTGTATACCCAATACCTTGAAACTCATTGTGATATGTTACACCAGTGGAGTTGCTCATTTTCTGGATATTGATCTCAAAATTGGCATCAAAATCGGCACCCCAGCCAGGGAAGCTGACATCGGCGACGTTGCTGAGTTCCTGGTAGGTTTCCTCGTCGTAGGCAACAAAGGCATATGCGGCAATGAACTGGCCACCCTTGGCAATGTATGAGACGTAAGAATCTCCGCCTTGTGCATAGACAGCACCGGCCGTGGTATAGGCAGACTTGAAGGTTGCTTCTGAGACGGTCCAAGAGTTCTTGACCACTGTGGCAGTCGCAATAATGACGACGCTTGTTGTGTTCGTATTGAGTGTGTTGATGAAATCAAGCTTGTCCGCGAAGGAACCCCAAGGGCTGCTAACGGCGATAGATGCATTGATTTCCAGCGCGTTGTATATTTGCTGAGTGGTTTTGCACACATAGACACTCGCAGCAGTGGATCCCAGTCCTGCGTCTGTCTTCACATCCAGAATAGTCTGCATGGCGGACCCCAGAAACGTATTATACCCGGAGCCTATCGCAGTGATAGGGGTAGAGCTCCCTGGCTGTACCTCGGAAGTTTTGGATGGCGCCATTGGAATTGATGATCTTGGTAATGGGTGGTGCGTGGTAGAGCTATAGGTGGTGTGTATGTTGGGGCAATGTGAAGTGCGAAGTATAGATGATTACCAATTCTCTCCTTCATTGACAATGTCCCTATATATACCTCTTACCCAACCAGCTAGATTCTCAAGCGCAATTTGCATTTCAGTTGTGAGTGGCCTGTCCGCGCCAGCTGATACTCCACAACTGGCTTCCACAGACGAGGCCATATCCAAAGAATACCACAACAGCTGAGAAGGAGTTGTAAGCTGGTTCACTTCTTGGAACCAGCTGTAAGCCACTTCAGCCAGCCTCATGTTGGTCAAATACCTAGATCGACGGGATTTTTACGGCCAACTCTAAGCTCAGAGAACTGCCGAGCAACTTTTAATGCTGAAAATTATGTCCTACCTGTTATCAGAAAATATCTTCTAAGGACTAAGAACCCTAGGGATATAGTCGGCTTATCCAAGACACATATCGGTCTACCGCTAGAGAAGATTTTCATGTCGTGGAGGTGCCAGAGCATAATTACCGTCCTAAATCCCATCATTCCTCCAAGGGGTGCGAGTGCGGGTGCGAAGCGGTGCTAGCTTAAACCGAAAATCTTTCATGCAAAACATTTCGCTTGCAAAGGACCTCGTGACAAAGCCGCGTCCAGTAAAAGCACAACAAATACCCTTCAGTAGATTCAGTCAGCCCCTCATTTGTAGCAAAGCCACAACAAATGCCAAAAGCTGCTGAGCAACCCCTTCAGCAGGTTTAGTCAGCCCCCTCTTCATAGTAAAGCCATAACAAAAGCCAAAAGCTTGCTGAGCAACCCCTTCAGTAAAATTCAGTCAGCCCCCTCTCTCAACTGTCCGTCCGTCCTTGCTCTTCGCGTTCATGTCGGCCTTGGCCTCCAGCAGCAACTGCACCATGGTCTTATGCCCGCGATAGGCCGCGCAGTGCAGCACTATTCACCCAGAGCTATCCTTCGCATTGACGTCCGCCCCCTTCTCTACCAGCAACCGCACCACCACCACCTCGCGCCATAATTGACTACGCCGTTCAGCGCCGTCAATCCATGCTTATCCTTTGCGTCGACGTCGGCCTTAGCCTCCAGCAGCAACCGTAATACCGCCTTATGCCCTTTGCTGGCTGCCTGTAGCAGTCACGTATCGCGTAATGTTGACATCTTACCTAAATCGTCACCAACCGGGGATTTTTAGGATCTGGTATGTCGCGCCGGAGAGGGGGGGCTGCGGTTGAGTCGGAGGACCTCGAAACCTATACAGTAAAAATTAGAAGGGTAAGGACTAAACCAGCGTTCCCTGGCTTTTTGAAAATTGATGGAATAGCAACCGCTTCAACAAATTTGATTTATTTGTGGCTGCGCTAAGGGCTTTGTATTAAGGCTCGGCCTGCCCCTGAATAGCTGAGGAATTGGTGCCCAAGGAGTAGAACCTTCTTAATAACTAGCTACGCTGGCGGTAAATGCTGGTCACCAATATCCCTAAAGCATCCTGCTAGTTGAACTGATCCCTCCGAGTTGGTGGATCAGTCCGTTAAGAGCAAGCCTATAGAAGATTGAAGTAGGGGGTTTGCCGATGCTTAGCTGGTCTTCTTTCTGAGTATGACGGTAATCTAGCCAAACTAGAAGATATCCCGAGAGGTGTTGTAGTAGCGTTTAACTTGTGTCATCATTCAGCACAAGGCAAGTCAGGCCGCGTAGGCAGTAGCTCCTGTGAAAGGGGTCGTAGTAGTGCTCACTTTATACCCTCTTTTTAGAATAATGTGGGTTTGTCCAGAGAACGAGACCTGCCGTTGAAGGCTGTGCTCAAGCTCAGCTCAATGTTTCCCAGGTCATGCCGTGTGTCAGGAAGTGCATGACACTATGCGAATGTGGCACGGAATTGAGACACGTGCCAGTGCATATGTTCCTTAGCTGACATCATAATGTGGAGTTTTAGAGTACAGGTTTCGTCTGAAACGACCCATAGATTGTGAATGTATGCTTGTTTATAGATATTCTATGAGAATAGTACGGTTGCTTACATTTGAACGGCTGGAGCGACGGAGTGGGTGATGTGTTCGTGGCAGAACTTCAATGCTCAACGAAAAGTAGGGACAAATAAAGGAAGGGGTGTTTAAACAATATCTTTGTTAGAATAATTAGTGGATTGTATAATATCTCGCATGTTTATTTGATTCGACAGTATATCGTACAGCTTTCCAAAGGGCCAATTGCTGTACTATCGTCGCAATCTACTTGATCATGACAATGTCTTCTTTGCTAAGTCGGCCCGCCATCATAACTATCACTAATATATATCCATATAACCACGTAAGAAAAATAACTCGGGATCAATTGCTATGATTGCACAATACTAGTCTAACTACTAGTTCTACTCGGCCCTGTTGTCCACAAAACGCCCCCCTAAAGGAATTCCTACCTTGTTTATGACTGCTTGCTTCTTGGCTTTTTGGATGATG
>NXFV01000281.1:0-87033 GCA_002803225.1 Gamarada debralockiae | reverse complement strand
AAAAAAAAAAAAAAAAAAAAAAAGTATTGGGAGTCGACAATATCCAATTGACATTCTTCCTTATCTGGCCATGACAAAACTCCAATATCCGGTAGCTGTGACTAGTGTTAATCGAATAAAGGATCAGGCAGTTAATCAACGGCTAAGCGGAGTCTGTTAAAGTGTATTAGACCAAAAATATCATAAACATTCTTCGTGACTTTAAAAGGCGTCCACTTTTCTTTGCCGTTCTCGTTCGTGATATTAATCTTTTTAAAAGCCCGACGGTATATCGAGGTCCCGTTTCCATCAATAATAAAGTAAAAACTGTAAATTCTCCTAGCCTCTTGGTCATGCAAAATAGAAAATACAAGGAGCTCTCCACTAAGTTCGTGCTGTCGGGATACCTCGCGGTACAAATCGACCACTTATTTACAGTAATAGTGACGCCACAGCTATAAGCATTTGTTGATTAGCGATGTTAAGCTCTTCGTTCCTACATTTTACTATAAGAAATAGAAAGTATATCTAAGCAGTCGCTAGAAAAGTGTGCGTTTCTACCCTTTAACGAAAGGTTGTAGCTTGCGAAGTTGACCCTTAGTAAATATAGTTTCTTTGTATCTAGCAGAGTAACCAGGTTAAGGTACAGGTCCTGCCACTATAGGGACATAGCCATGCCACTTCTAGTTAATGTGATTTACTATAAATTCTAAATGTTCTTCGCCGTAAGTACATAAGGCTTCCACAAAAGGAATAAGGAGAGGCGAAATATCACAAATGACCTTTGTCTCGTTTTTGTTACGAATCCTCTCACAAGTCTTTTCGAATCGGTCTTCTCGAAATAGAGAATTAGGAGGAAGAGGTTGTTCTACCTTAAGAAAGGACTTGTAGAGATCTCAACAAGTATTAGTAATCCCGAGTCCACTGCCCATATAAATACTTGCTTCAACAAGAGTCTTTTCGTATAGCTAACTTGATTCTTGCCTTCTCGTGTAAATCCATCGCTCGTCTCTAATTTCTTGCTAAGCGAAGATGAAGACGTCTTCCTTTTAAGCAATAAGTTCATTATGCTTTCTTGTCGAAATACTCCTTGGGCCAAGGCTTCCCTTGTATCTAATGTGTAACTGGATTAGCGTTGTTATTGGCTGTGTCCTTGCAAATGGTGTTTTCAATGTGAGACCCTGGAAGGGACGTCCGTAGCCGCTTCTGAGGAGTGACAGCAGAGGAGAGGGGGGCTTCGTCTTCTTGCGGTCATTTTCGTTTTTGTTTTCGATCTTTACTGTGGAAACTTGACTTGTTAGCTTTATTGCATACCAGAAGAAGAGAGACATGCCTCTTTGCCAGGAGTGTTACCAGTTGGGGAGGGAAGTAAGTACTTGGGTTTATTGTTTGTGTTCTTGGATATACTTCGTTCCTGGTAGCATTGTAGGCGTGCGCTTTACGAGGAGGTTGTAGTCATTCTTTCGTGATACGTTGTAGCCGCGCTGCTATTAATGATTAGTCAAAGTACATGATAGATATAAATAGTATACTTACTTTTGTCTTTCCGCTCAAAGCGTTGCCACCCAGCTTTTGGGATGTTTCGTTTTGGTGGACGCGGGGCCATATCGACTGGAAGGAGGAGGGGTAACGGGTGGGCTTATATTGCTGGAGATGAATAGAGGAGTCCGAGGTTAAACGCCAGACGTGGGGTGATGGGTGATGGATGCGCAAGAGTTTGGGATGAAATAGAGCAGCGGCAATCCTTACTATTTTTTGTCGAGGTCATAGAATTTCTTCTTAGAATGTCCAGGCTCTCTTTGTAAGAATGGAATATTTCATGCCGCTCACAACATTCGTTAGAGACCCTATCGTGAAATAAATAGTAGCATCTATGCTTTCAAGGATAATTTTGAAGTACTGTATACTTTTGGAAATACCCAAACGAGTTCAAGGCGCAAATAGGCTTTTATTGCTATTAACTCCGGTCCTAATGGTCACCTAAGCTAATTTATAGTACGAGCCTATATTAGAGGATTTATGCTCCTAATCCTATTGTGATCTTTAGAGGATGCACAGTGAATTGATCTAAAGTATTGCAGCCCCAACTTTCTAGTGATATAAATTGTATTACAGAAAGTTTGAGGAAGGTCACATAAGTGAATACTTTACATCTTGTCCATCAAGTTGCTTCCGTGGTCATTGGCATTTGTCCTCTAGAATTTCACTGATGACTCAAGATTGCGTAGACGTACGAGGAATCAGAATCTTGACCACACTTGTATAGAGGCTCTATTGCCTTTACTAATGGTGAAAATCCCGACCTAAGATCAATCAGACATCTTGGAGGAGTCCAGGACTGATTGCAATGCTAAGTTCTGCCTTTAGGAAAAATATTGTCCCGATTAGCTTCATTTGTTGACCGTTTTATCTATACTTTGGCGATGTTGATGCTGATGTCAGGGTCAGGAACACGGGCCAATCGACGCCCTGGAATCCACTGTGAGGCTGAACCTCCTTTGAGTATGATTAAGCTAGGAGATATCTCTGAAGGCAAGTTATGGCGTACAAGACTCACAGAATCTGTGTAAAGCCCTAGATTAGGGGAAGCAAAAGTATTATCATTCTCACACTTGATCCACACTTCAGTTTGGACAAATGGTATTCTATCGCAGTTGACCACCTATAGTGTAATTAAAGAGTCACGCGTTACGCACTCCTGCTCTCCCCAATAGCTTCCTTCAGAAATAAAGCGCAGAGGGTGCAGCCGTTTTTGGCAGACGTAAGAAGATCTCTGTAGCTCTGGAGGATGTGGCCGCTGACAGAGAACATTGCCTGGAGGTTGATGCCCCTACAAGCTTTGCATCTGTACCCATTGTAAGGAAACATTCTTTCCTCGGGGATAGCTAGTAGAATAATGGCGGAGTAACTGCGAGTCCTCCGTATAAGTAGTTCCCGGGTAACGACTTTGTGACGTTCGGTGAGCTCCGAGAAATACCTGTAATTTAAAGACGATTGAGGTGGATTGGGAGTAGTTGAACCTCGCGACTATTCACCCGCAACCTCCTTATCGGCAGAATCAAATCCTGTTGGCTGTATTTCGTCTCCACTAGCCAAAAATTCCTGCTCCTGTCGAAGAAATCCTCGAGGATAGCTTGGATATGGAGCTGTTGCGGAACAGTCCAGATCAAGATAAAGTGCAAAGATGAGGAGAGCGCTTGACAACGGATCAGAAATGATCACGTTTTGAGGCTTACAACGAATTGCGTGTAATCAGCTAAAGCCCACATCCGGGGAACTTCACCTTCAAGCGAGCGAGGGAAGCAAGCATGTGAAATCCACCCATATTTGCACTCGCAAAATGTCGAATGATTCTTTGTTTGTGTTGTTCAGATCAAGGAACACAACGAAAGGAAGGTGTACGTCAGCCGGAAGCTCGACTTCAAGAGATTCAAGCGCGTTTTTTACGGACAAAGAGGAGCATCTCTCCAAATAGAGGACAATAGGGCGATATGATGGCGCACCATCGAACAGCATAACATGACATAGCTCTGCCTTCAATATCTACCTGGACGAGTGGTCATAAAGCTATAAATTCTCGCTATCGATGCTTCGAATATAAGAGGCGTTGTCTAGTCCATGCAAATCCAGCGCAAATAAGCGGGGCATAAAATTCAACGCCATTGGTCTAGCAGTAAGCTCATCACAATACCATCCAGGGCAAATCAGCGGGGTATAAAAATCAACGCCATGTCTAGTTGTAAGCTCATCGCATCGCTCAAATTCAGATATTCATTCAGTCAGCTTTCGAATCGTCATTCGTCCCTTCAGTTCTTGATCCGCCGGCCTGGTCTCAACATCTTAGTATCGAATTGGATCTTGACCACTGATCCGCTTCAGGGCAAATCGAAACATGGCAGTCTTTGGATCCAGGATCTCCTTATCGATGATCTCGTACAGGCCATTGTAACGAATTCCCTCTTTAGGAGCATATTTGGAGTTTTTATTAACAGCTTGAAGATTCGGAGGAGCTGTTTCTTCGTATAGGACTCGAGCATCAGGGAGGTGCTTTTAGTCGGAGTTGAGGTCTCGCTCGCGGTACCGCAGTACTCAATTGTCTGTCTCAATTAGCATTATGAGCTAGAGGATACAGGATCAAGGACGTACCTTGCCATGATCTCTGCCAGCATAGCCTCCAACGGCAACCACCACCGAGTGCGCTCCCTTGACCTTTTTGGCCATGAATTCTAGCTTCTAGCTCTCCATGAGCGCCGTCACGTAAAGCGCATATCCGTGTGGGCCACCACTGGCCATTAGTGAGATTTTTATCGTCAAAAACATTGAAGGCTTCTTCTGTATATAGGTTCTCTCTAGTCTGTAGGATGTCTTCTTCTTTCCGGACTCCAGAACCCCTTTCAATATCCCAATACCTCGCATAAGGTGACCATCAAGATCTCCGCTCATCCAGCGCATCCATAAAACTTCAGCGTCTGCGGCGAGATTCCACGGGAATATGCCTTTGTTAGGTCCGCCGCAATCTGCAATAGGCCTTCTGACTCGAGAACCTTAGATTTCTTAATCAGAGCTCCAGTGAGGAATAGGTAGAGCTCCATCTCGTGTATTCCCTTACGCAGATCTACGAAGCACCGCTTCGTATTTGCTCCATAATTGACATCTCCGACGCAATTCGTGATAAGGGTCTTGACATATGATACCGTCTGAAGGTCGCCTCGATTGATCTTTTGGTCGTATATATTCGTGTTCATATACCATTCCGAAGGATCCTTCCGCGTCTCGAACTCCCGCTGCTCCCATCTACTATTTGTTTTGCTTCGTGGGGGTCTGGGTGCCGGAGCATACTTATTGGACTTTCTGTTTCTGGTTTGGTATTGAGGAAGGCCTTAGCAGACGCGACATTATCTAGGGAGGATTTGGCATTCTTCGCTAGTGGCTGTGGTTCGGAGGTCGTTCTATCGAGGAAGAGATCGGTGGCAGGCGCCATCGATCTCTGTTCCAATGCGCGCAAAGCAATACGTACCTGGTTTCTTCCGTTTCTTTGCTATCAGGCCACTAAAAGGCGGATTGGTGGCAAGCGCAGACCTCTTGGCCTCTCTCTGAATCTGGCGCTCCATCTCTTCCTCTTCCTTCGCCTGCTTGTCAAATTCTGCCAGCTGTGCTTCTTCTAGCTTTACCTGCCGTCTTTCCTCAGCCTTGGCAGCTATCCTCTCCTCAATGAGACGCTTCAGGTCCATGATCAGAGCCAGAGAGGCGTAAGTGGAGTAACGAGGTAAAGACGAGAGATAGCATGGAGAAATCAGAGCAGATTGAAGCCTAGATTAGTAGTAACTGACCAGGGTTCAAATATGTCTGCGAATGAGACAATTGATTGACGAGGACTCGACCTTGAGTCAAGCGTTGTTAGTTGTATAAGTATGGGAAGTCGCGTTGCTGTCAAGCAAACATGGCTTAGCAGGTATGTTGAACGAGGTACATGCGCGCCAAATTGACGTGTTTACCTATCGTCCAAACTTTAATCGTTGAGATGGGGTTTGGTTTCCTCAAAATCTCTGCAGTAGTTATAAGTGTTCAGGAAGACACAATTCATCTTCATCGAAATGATTCAATTGCAACGCAAATCCTCAAAACACGCAGTCGAAGCACCCCGCAGTACCGCCGGCATTGCCTGCACATATCACACAAGACGCCATTGGCACAAATTTCATGGAAATGATTCTGATTTATGCATTCGCAATTCGTGATCCGGCTCCATGAGCGAAGGCTAAAAGAACAACCTTTATGCAATACCACAACCCTGATTTCCACTCCAGACCCAACACTCTACCCCCATAACGCTCAGTAGAAAGTTGATGGTCGCTTTCCAGCAAAGATCTTGGTGCCGGATGCCTTGGAAACGCGGTGAGGAAGAGGGAATTTGAGGTCCTTGGTGAGGAGTTGCTTGATGTAGGGGCGCTTGACGTCTTCAGTCTTTTCGAGTTCGACGACCTTGAGGATCTGTTTGTGGTCTGATTAGCAGGATGTTCTCGAGCTGTACGGTGATGTTACGTACGTGAATGGACCGGAAACGAGATCGATGTCTGGCAGCCATGTCTTGGTACAAAGCTTCAACAGCATCTGTTCTTGACATCTCACGGTACTCCTTGTACATGTTGTGGGTACCGGAGCGGGAGTCGTATCGGATCCAGATACCAAAGTTCTTGACCTTCATTGGGCGCTTCTCGTGGATCTGGAGCATTAAGATTAGTAGCTGGTTACTTCCCCATGCTAATCAAGGCTACCCACCACGTTCAGGGAGACAATCTCGCCGTTCGCCTTCTTGACCTTTCGCAACTTCATCAAGAAGTACCAGAAACGAGACTTTGCAACCACGGTGTTTGGGGCAAAGATTCTCATTCGGTACAGCTTTGGTGCTGGGTTTGCCTCACTTGGCAGATGGCGGCCAATGACCTGGTATTCCGTAAGACGACCTAATGAATGAAGTCAGCTTCCATCTTCCAAGTAGGTATGCCCAAATTATGCAGGAGTCGTGTCGGTCGAATGTGAGGGGTCATTCGAGTCGAAACTTAGTTGAGGTCTTCGTATCAACAGTCGGGCGGTCCATAAGGAGAAATTCCCAGAAGTTCCTTCCCATCGTAGTTGCCCATCCTCCGACCAACTCAGGCAACCTGAGCCCATTTCCCCTAGTAGTATTGAGTCTCCTAGTTCACGTCGCAGCTATGGCCTTCCCTCGCCCACAAGCAGTCCTCAGTAGTCCTCAGTATTGTCCAAGCCCAAGCAGCCAATTCACATCCCTTCTCTCCATTCGCAATTGCTGGTATTCGTAGACGTGAGGTCGAGTCGCAGTGGTCGTCGAGGTCGTGTCGTCGCAATTTTTCATCTTCCGGAGCGCGCGAGAACGTGAAAGAAATTTAATGCTTACCCATCTTCTAAACGTTAGCAAACAATCAATCAAGATACCTCAATGCGATAGTACTCACTGTGATTGTTGGCCGTTGGTCGATGTATTGTTGTCGCTGATCGAGCGGTCGATTTTTTGGGTCAACTTCTCTCGATCTCTCGCTTAGCGAGGGTTTGTGAAAAGTTTTGCCCTGAGCGCACTAACACCCAAAAGGGATTAGACTACCCGTCTCAGTCGCGCCTTCGGGGGAGAACGGGAGAACAACGACTCATAAACGCGAGATCCTTTATGTTAAGCGACGTTTGATGATGGTGTTTCTGCTTCATTTCTACATCCTTCACTTCGACTTCATCCTAAGGGTTGCAACTATCTCCAGTACCATGTTGACCATCGGGCCTTGATGGATGAATTTCTGCCACACATTACAAGCCTCATTCCAACCTGAAGACTCAGGCTCTCAAAAGTCACGGGAGTGGAGTGAAGTTTGCGTTGATTGACGGATTTGGACCACTTTCGTGGGTACGAATCACGAAATAATCTTTCAAAATGGATTCCGTTTTCGAAGATTTCAAGAAGGCCTACAGCGAAGGTCATGGCTATGATCTCTCCATGACCCTCTCTCCCATACCACCGGCTTCAGATCCCGAAAGACTCCATTCCTTCTTTCGAAGCACAAACCATGCAAGTGCTAAAACGGACTTCAAATACCAAATTCTATATGATAGCTCTATGCCATTCAAGCTTCCTACGGAGGAGGGAAACGGTTGGGTTGAGGTGTATTTTGCGTACTGGAAGGCTGTTGGGGAGATATTGGCTACGGAGACTGCTTCGAGATCGGGTGCAAAGGTAAACAATCCCATTTGAAGACTCCACAAGCTTAGGCATCTCATACTTCTCGAGGTTGAAGTTCCTCGTCCATCTGGTCGTCGCAATGCACGCCCCGTTTGCGAGCCGCGTCATGTTCACGTGACCTCCAACGTCCTCGGAAGCCCCTTTTTCTATTTTCGAAGACTATCGTGCTCTCATAATGTTAACTTCAATTCTAGGCAGCATGGATGAATGTTTATGAAGCATGGAAAGAGATGACCAATCAACTCATCCGAGGTTACACCAATTGCGGATTTGAAGCCTGGACGGTGCCTTGCTTGTACGTGGCAGGCAAATATATGAGAATATTCGCCATCAAGGCAGACGAAGCCACAGGGAACAACACGGTTGCAGCCACAACCCTCCAAGACGATTTCAATCCTGAGGCAGAAAAGAACGAGAAGTTAGAGGACGCGGCCCGACAACTTAATCGAATATTCCAGATTTGTCTTGCCGATAGGTTCGCATTTCCCAACATCAGTAATTGATTGTTGCTAATTGTAGATCAGAGCACCACTTGAGGATTCGAGAAAATGGGGCATTTACAACATCATCAATTTGTTGTTCAAGACCTACTTCAAATTGAACTCAATCAGTCTGTCGAAGAATATCCTCAAAGCCATCCAGGCGTATCGAGGCGACATGCCACACCTCGATGCCTTCCCCATGTCTCACCAGGTGACATTCAAATACTACGTTGGAGTCATCTATTTCCTGGAGGAAAATTACGTTGAGGTGTGTCGCCTCCTCGCCATCCAATAACCATCGCAATACTGATAATCCCATCATTTAGTCCGAAAAGAATCTCACCGAAGCCTGGCGTCTCTGTCACAAGGATGCGACACGCAATAAAGAGTCAGTTTTCACACCACCTTCATGCCTTTATTGATTCACACCGAGTCATCATCCCTCCCGCGCAACTTCGAACTGACCACTCGCAGACTCATTCTGACCTACCTAATACCCTGCCACCTGCTAACAACACACACGCTCCCGACCCTCGCCCTTCTCCAACCCTACCCACGCCTCCAAACCCTCTTCCTGCCCCTCTCCCGCTTCATCAAAAAAGGTGACTTATCCGGCTTCGACGCCGCACTCGCAGCAGGCGAAGACGAGTTTGTCAAACGCCGCATCTACCTAACGCTCGAACGCGGTCGGGACATCGCCCTGCGCAATCTTCTCCGAAAAGTGTTTCTCGCAGGCGGTTTCGAAGAATCCAAAGAGCCGAATGTTGCGCCGGTAAGGAGAACACGAATTAGGATAGCGGAATTTGGTGCCGCGATTAGTATGGGGAACAAGGAGATAATGGATGATGATGAAGTGGAGTGTCTTCTTGCAAATATGATTTACAAGGTCGGTTCCGTTCCTTTCCATTTATTCATTTATTTATGATCGCAACCGTCACTGTTGCCTTCCTCGGCTCCCCCTTATCGTTCTCGCCACTCTCCTATTGGCCGGAAGATCTCGGGTGGGGGCCGGGGGGGCTCAGAGGGCAGCGCATTATTGCCGTGACTCAAGAATAAAACTGATGGTGTGTACGGCAGAACTTAATGAAGGGATACATAGCGCGGGAGCGAGGCATGGTAGTGCTGAGTAAGGGCGGTGCGTTCCCCGGGACTGGCGTTTGAAGTGGCCTGTTGCTCGCAGTCGAGGTCTGGTCAACTCTCAGGGATGGCGTTGCCGGGCGAACCATATTTGGTGGTAATGGACACCCCCTCTTTGCTCCGAAACTGGTTCCACCACTCTCCACCCTTCACCTTGGCCCTTCGTCTTTTCGCCCCCGTTTCAGCATTTGGCCATAAATTTGTCGCTCGCCTCGTCCGCTGCGAAGTCATAAAGGGGGTCGGTGAACACATTCAGTCACAGTCAGTCACAGCAGAGGTCATCATTGGACACACCTCACATATTATTCACTCACAACTCAAATTTCACGTGTCATTCTCGGCTAGTTCGTCTGTCGCCCTATTAACGTCCACGCATAAAGCAGCAACCCCCAACCCGTGACTCACAACGCACTAGCAGGGCCTCCTCACCCGCATTGCTTGAACCAGCTTGCCATTGACGAATCATCTGCCTGGCAGCTGTTTCTGCGTTTCGAAGGGTTTTCTTTTTTGAGGATCCGCCGATAGCTTTTCGTGAGATAATTGGCAGGGTATAGTGGTTTAATAGGTGGGATAGCGTAGGAGCTAATGCATGCACTTTAACTGATAGTGAATTCTCATGAGCTATCGCTGCCCCCTGAGATATTCTGGATTCGCTGAGTGCTTTGGTGTGGATTAAGTGAGAATTGTGAATTTGCTGTGTGAGTTGTGAAAGTTGCATCTGAGTTTGTGAATAGAGTAGCAAGTGCTGGTTTCGGTGAGATGCAAATTCTGGTAGATTAAAGATTGCGAAGATGTTGGGGGGGACGTGAAAATCGTCTCTTTATTGATATTGGAGTGAATATTCTATGGTTCATGCTCTCTCAAAACGAAAATCTGCTTTCTCAAATTCCCCCTTTCCTTCAGTCTCCAAAACAGCTGCTCTCAAAGAAATCAAAAGCAGCAAAATTCAAAAACTGGAATCTGTAAAAATGAAAATAGTACACGCAGCCATTCTCAAATTTTTTATCACCTTCAACTCAACTGTTTTCAGAACAGGAGGATCGCTCAACAACACAAAAGACGAGGAAAGCGAGAAAGCAAGAAGGAAAATGGGGTTTCTTCAAAAGCATGCACCATAGTGAGCTGTAAGAAGAGTAGTGATACAGGTCATTATCCCATCCGTAACGCCTGGTATCAAAATCAAATGCTAAATCATGTCCCAAATGTTGTGAGGGAGTGTTGAGAATCGAAGTGACTGCTCGGTGGCAAGTCATAGTGCTGGTGGGCGATGGGAGAGGCTCAGTGATGAGTGCGTACGCTGCGTGGAGATCCTCTGTTCGTTGCAATACTGTCAGTTTGTGCTCGGAAGGAATAGGGAAGGGTGAGGTGGCGATGATCACGAGGGAGCAAGTAGGCAGAAAGACTTACGCAATAGAGGTAACATCGTCCACATGGTTACAGAGCGCAACGAAAAGATCAAAGAACAGCTGACTGCCACCAGCCTGCATTTCTAGCTGCATGGTCCCGCTGCGCTTGAATGTGCTTCGGCTTCGGATTATGAGGGCAAGGTAGTGGGCTCGTAGTTTGGAGTCGGTGTCGGGAGTGTTGGCGTAGGCGTAGCGGGCAGAGGAGAGTATTGTGCTGCATTGGATGCCGGATTCTGTTTGTCAAATGAATATTAGTAACTATATTTAAATGATAAGAAGGAAAGAGAATGGAAGGAACAACATACGCAAACCCTGCTTCCTCAACGCCACACGCTTCAACTCCTCCAACCCATATTTCTCCGCCGTGCAATATATAACCGTATCCTTCAACAGCTCGCCATCAACACCGTGATGATAAACCGTCGACTCCACACTTCCCGTTCCGCCGACGCCGGTCTCAATCTCCCACGTGTTTTTCCGCTTGTTGTGGACCAGCCGCGGATAATAATCGCCTTTGTAGAGATATTCGAGGACGGAGGAGAAGATTTCGGGTTCTTCGTCGGGAAGGGAGATTCGTTTGCTTGCTGCTTCCATGAATTGGCCTCTGCAGGCTGCTTGGAAGAAGGGCGATATGCAGAGGACGTCTTCATGCGCGGCGAAGAGTCGTTGTTCGCGGCCGACGACGAGGGTGATTATTGAGGAGGTTAATGTACTGGAAATAATTGTTAGCGACCGTAAAAAAGTTCGAAATGATGAAAGTGGTGATGCTTGGAATTACTGACCTTCCGAGAGGATTTGCTTCTGTATCCGTCGGAACTTTACGCATCGATCGTTCATGGCGATTCTTTGACACGGCATGTTCTCTGAATGATGACTTTCCCTTTGATCTTCGACTCTTTGAAAAGCTCTCTTTATTAAACATTATCGTTCGGTCGGTCGGTTGTCGAAATGCAGAACTCGGCGTTCAACAAAACCATTCGTAGATGTCGAGGCGAATTGTTGTCGAAATGGCTGGAATTTGTGTCGCTTTTGGTCGGAAAATGAGGCATGAAATAAAAAAGAAGAGAGGGTTGGATGGGAGGGACGGCAGATATATATATGCACTCATAGGCAAAGGATGCCTGCGACAGGCAAAGACGCGGCCTGAACGTTCAAGGCTGCTGGGAGACGCGACGGGGGCCAACCACTTTACGCGGAAAAGCGCCAAAACAGGTGACTGGAAGTCACATGCCTGGCTTTTGTTGGCTTTGGGCCTCGCGGGGATGGCCATCCCAGCTTTCCGGGATAAGTGCACCGGCGAGGCGTCCAAAGCGGCGATGGTGTGACAGAGCATGCATGGGCTGCTGGTGTGGATGTGATAAATAATCTCGAGTCTGCGCTGTTTCTGGTGGAACGAGCCATGTCGGATTCCGCAAAAGAAATGTCGACAAACAACTTCTAGAAATTCCCTTGGATGCTGGAAAATTCGAGAGAGCACTTACTGCAGTCATACTTGGACATCGAGAACTTCCTCGCAATATTTTCGACCTCATCGTCGCTGTCAATCTTAGGTATCAAGTTCAGTCTCAAGTCTTGATCCTTGAGAATGTTGGGAAAGAAATTCGAGACGGTGCAGGCATTTTGACTACTGACTGTATGGGTCAAGAGCAAGGGTTCACTAGCGCCACCCGGTCCCCCGGAAAGTAAATTTATGGCTTTTCCCCTGAATGAGCCTGGAAGTTTGCCCTTCCTCGAGATGCTTGGTATGTCATCGCTCAAGTCGAAAATTGATTGACTCCGATCGCATTTCAGTTTATTTACGTCTCATTGATATATGGAGAATCTGGAATACTTAACATTCAAGGAGCTCTCGAAGGCACAACTGGGAAAGTTGGAGGCGAGGTTGATTGTCGTAATCAAGTGACATCCCCTGACAAGGACGGGAGAACCGGCAAAAGGTCGGATGGACCCCCTCTAGCTCATATGGTTATTCCAAACTGCGACGTGCAACAGAAAAAGCCTGCACTTTGCATAAGTCTCGGTTTTTTAAGCCTCAATGCTGCGTATGTCAAGCACAAATTGATGATGACCCGTATCATCAGGTAGGTCCTTCCCAACTACTTGAATGAAGACGTGTTGTAGTGAGTGACGTAAGGATTTGTGGTATTTATCTCATTGCTGTCACATTGCTCTGGTTCAGGGCATCGGAAGTCACATTTCCGTCACGTGATATTATATCAGGTGACCGCGAACCTTCGCTACTCGATTTCAACCCTGAACATCGGCCTGGACTGTTTCGGGACTGCTCTTCTGCCTTGCCCTAAGGACGCCGGTGCCCAGGGACTAACCCGCCAATCTTTGGGCGGTTGGAGGGGAATTCTCAATGGAATTGTTCCTCAATTCCATCGTTGGTGATTCGGAAGCCTGACATGAGTTCTGACAGCATGGAGGTACATAATCAAGTTTAAAGAGTTGTGCTTTCACATACGACCACAGACTGAGGAGAACTGGGCATCCCGTCCGCTCTGCCATACATAAGCCTCAGATCGGCAGATTAGTAGTTGAGTCGGTGACGATCAGCGAATACCTGCTGTTGTATGTTTTTTGCTGTCTTCTTCTTTTGCTTAGGCCTTTTTATATGGACGTTGACTGATGTCCCCGATACGTTTCTGAGACCCGGTGTAATTTTTTATTTGGAAGTCTCACAAACCCGGAAGATACATAGCTCGCTGGCAAGGTGAACGTCGAAATGGGGCGCATCTCTGCCCAATTTCGTATCACCTCCACTGAGAAGTCTCCCTTCAGACATCTGTTTAACATCTGGAATTCAATTCGTGAGCAGAATTTATTATTATTTCGCCTCGATTTTCAACGCAAGCCATGATGGCAATCCTTGTCCGAAGCGTGTTCTACTATTCGCAGTCACCGTGATTGTTGATGCATTGCCTAAATTGGGTGCTACTGAGTCTGAAGGAAACCTGTAAGGCTATCAGGTGGAATTTAAACCATCATATGTTACACTGTGGGTGAAGTCAGATTTTGAGAAGATGTACTAGTTGAACACCGCGACCTGAGCAGCAGTGAGGCGTCGTCAGTACGGATATAGCACGTTGGCGGGCAGCGAGTGGGCTGAAGAAACGAAGGACGCAACGACGACACTTTCTAGTCCTTTCCTTTGATTTGCCTCCAAAACCGGCGATTGTCGCGTCCTACGTACAATCTTCTTACTCGAGCCTCTCAAGTTTACGATGTGTCGATGTCCTCCCTTTTCGGCGTTACAGGCGTCAACCAGCCTCTATTTTCTAGTCCCTTTCTTCTTGCCAATCGTTCTTTTTTGAATTAATAGTTTATAATAGGTGGGTTTATGAAACTGTAACAAAAAGAACAATTCACTAATTGATCCGGAGTTTTTCGCCGTGTTACTTTCTCTACCCTGCCTCCTGCAACTTTTCTGGATTCTTGTTTTCGAACTCAGGTCATCAAGCCATATATCCACCCTCAAAAGCAGAATAGTTCCACTCCTCAATCTCAAACTTCACATCTTGGTCCAGCAAGTATCTAAGGCAGGCTTGTGACTATTTATGATTGCAACACCATTACGGCTCTAGTTACATGTCAGATCTTTTCAGCACAAGCTTTCTTCTTCAATTCTGCTATCATAACATGCTCTTTGGCCTCAAACCCTGACCCCCATTCGTCAGTCGTCTCGTAACTCAGCCACGACTGACACAGCGCTCAGTCTGCGCGCTTGCGTGAATGGTGGAGGACGATGTTTGGTTTTCAGTTCCTGTCTTGGTCATCTTCGTCAGTCACAAACGATCATAGATCTTCGAGAAGAGAAGAGGTATGCAAAATTTTTGCAACGAATAGCAATTTCACGAATTGAGTGGACTGGATAATAGTGAATTTTCTTACCTGTTCCCCACACGAGGGGTATACACTCCCATGTCCCTCGCCAAATACCCTTCTCTGCACACCAATTGTGTAACCCGTCCGTTTCGTTTCGCCGATAGTTGGGCGTGGCAGCATGATTGTCGCAGCTTGGCAAGGGGATGGTGGTGAAAAGTCTCAATTAGTACCAGATACGTATGTTAAAGCCGCCGGTAAGTCGTCTGAGCTTTTGCTATAGGCTTTGTGCATCGTAACCGACATTTCAGCAACTGTACTTGGTAAATTACCCGCAAATAACCTAATATCTTTGAGTGTTGAAAGCTTACAGTAATATTCTCTGGGAGACGCCCATGGAAAATCGAAAAAGCTGACAATATTGTCATTGTATACCCGTTTTCAGTTGATCCTTCTCTCAATATATTCGGAGCTTCAGATGTGGACAACTTGACCAAGACACCTCATTTGTCGTTCTTCACCTAGGATGGTATGAGTGATGATATGACTGGTATATTTGCGCCTTACCACGTCACCCTCGTCCTTCCAATGGTCTTGTCGCTTGTTGTCCCCATCGCGCAACGTATCTTCGTGGTACGAAGGTTTTCTTTCGTTTGTCGGATGGTAAGGCAATCCGAGGACCGCCATTTGTGTAACCGCCGGATGCGCAATTTCCACCACATTTGGGACATGGGGATTCCCCCGATTGGCACGATGGCGATGGCATACTATCCGGTTGTGTTCTGTTTAGCTGCGTATGTAATTGAGTGGGCAAGTAATCAAGTCGATGCTAAGGACCGTGGGAAGAGAAGAACTTTTGTTTCTGGAATATGAGGGATAATCTTGCGAATTTAAAGCGAGCAAGAGTTGGACGAGCAGGGAGGTAAACCTTCAGGCAGACTTGATAATGGCAGTGAGGTGGAAGCTGCATAAAGCGTGGCAGCCGCAAAGGATAAAGGATTACTGATTGGGAGCAAGAATTTCAAGGGTTGCCCTACAGCTGCTGGGCAACAGCAATTTGAAGTCTCACCCCCGGTTTTGTGAAAAACCCAGCCCTTTGCCAGTCATTGCGGCCCGATCTTCTCCCACCTTTGCTCTGATCTAAATTTGCTATCCTTGCGACGACAGGTATAATTCGGCGGTCCCGAGATGCCCCCCCCGGGGAGTTTCATCATCTTTCGAGATAACTTAATTTACTACGTTCAGAGTTAAATTTTATCAGCCATTTGACAGAGAGTACTTTTGGAGACGACCTAGCCCTACTGCCAAATAACACAAAGGATCTTTGGACGGCCTTACAGACCGCTAAGAGACTGATACTTGATGTCCAGAGAGCATACAATAGTTATGACGGAAAGTCGAAGCTGCACACCCGCTTGTCCTGGGTGTTTCATAATGAATCCAAAATGAAGGATGTCATCTCACGCATGCAAGAAATTCGAATGAGCTTGCACACCATATTGATTCTAGTTAACGTGTAAGACTCTGCGGACCTGATCACACTATATAGACTGGTCCATATCATTGCCAAGGGTTGGACGCCAGCTTTCAACTTATTCGGCTACGAATGGATCCATAAACCAAAGGACTCATGCGTCAAATATCTTCAGCTTCTCTCTGCCGCATCCTTCTCTGAATTTGACATTCAAGATGTGGAGGTATGGTCAGTTATGCACAGGGCAACTGCGTTTGGCAGCGCAGAAGATATCACTGCGCTCGTGGATGTGGGCATCCCGTCACGTTAGTCACGAATCTGAAACGGACGCCAATACATTGCGCTGTTAGGTTTGAGAACTTCAGTACATTCCTTGAGCTTGTCAAGTATCTCCATCCATCATTCATCAATGGACAAGACACCAAAGGTTGGACTTTACTTAACGAAGCAGCCAGCATGGGAAGTTCGAAAATGCTGGATCTCCTTCTGAAACACGATGCGGACCCTCATGTAGTATCTTTCCAAACGGCTTATATGGTACCAAGTGGCTTGGAGAAACGGCAAGTGACTCCGGGTGATGTGGCAACACACGAAGGAGAAGATGCTTATCGGACTACGCCGAGGCGTTAAAATCAGCAAGATTTGATGTAGCCTTCCGTTAGGCCTCATGAAATCGATCAAAATCTCGATTCAGAAAACCTTCTACGACAATTTTTAGATACTGTAGGTATTCCTTAAAGCTGCATGACGCTGAATGTTTCGTCGTCCCTCAACGCTGGACCTCAAGAATCTCATTCACTTCTTCAGTATCCTAGAGCACACCTTTTCAACTATCGATATCAGCGCGTTCCTCATCAATTGGTTTTATTTTGGTATTCAAAACAGATATCGAGAGTTTCGGCAAGAACAGATTTCTATACTGTGTAGTTACTCGGACACTTTACACTACACCTCCGTCGCACAGCGAAAACTCCTATCTTGCATTCGACGACAGCGAAGTCTCTAGCCTTCAGCAGTCTGATGATTATTAAGGGTAGTTTTGACAGTATTTTACCATATGCCTTGTGAGGCAGCTTATAAAATAATTTTAGTTGGTCGCAGAACCGAGGTGGTGTGGCTCCCAAATACCTTCGTATATCAATAACCCCTCTACCTCTATTTTCTTTTGCTACTGAAGCTGGCAGACTGCCAGTGCATCTCGAAGCCTTCCTCTATCGGTATTCAAAGCGGTTTCCTCCGTGTCTCCTCACATGTTTGGATCAGCAGTCAATCAAGATCTGTAGTAGCCTCTTCAATACATGTCGCTGCTTCAGTAACGTTGAAAGCGCCTCAAATTGCTGATCACGTGCAATGACGGGCTCACTATCACCTCGTCACTTGTCACTTTTTAATCTGTGGACGTAGGCAAACTTGGCTAAACCTACCCTATTCCCTTTTTGTTTCGCATGGAAAATTCTGGGGCGGGTGCTAAGTATGGGCATCGAGGCTTAAAAGTGAGGCATTTTCGATTTTGAATTTTCTTGGCATGTCACTCGGACGGGATGCGGCAATTTCGGGCTCCCCCAAAGGCCTTGGCAACATGCAATCATTATTGATATGTACGAAATCATTGAGAGAAATCGGGCAAATTTCTCCCGCTCTATTGCTTGAGCGCAATATATTATTGCATAATCCGTTTAGTTGCGTTGCAACTGGCTTAGATGCCGATCTACCGAGCGGTTCAACAATCAAGTCGAAGTCTCGCGCTGACTAGCACAGCCTCGACACTTTTGCTGCCTAAGGGAAGAGGGTTTGAGTGACACTTTTCTTGTTGCTCTAGTCTACTTTCATTCGGCTTTGTGACAAATAGACAATTTTTTTCTGAAAATTTTCTTCATAGCCTCTGAACCTGATTACAGCCTTCCACGCATTGTACATACATACTCACAGGCTCGGCATACTCTACATCTTCAAAACCAAATAATTTCAAGAAATTCCAGTCACACCTTCCACTCTACAAACCATATTTGTTATTGGCCGCCTACACTCTGCGAGGTTGTTGTAGTCTACGCACATCCTTATCTTTCTCATAAGAATCAAAGGCATAATTCACGAGCGAGGTCTCGTGAAGTCACAATTCTGGCGGAAATTCGAGCAGACATTCGTGGGAGGAGCTGCCAGGCATTAGCTGGCGAGCTCCTGCAGCCAACAAGACCCCCATAACTGGAACCATAGCATCACAAATAATAAGAAGCCTGGCCTGCACACTAAGATACGAAATCACTGGATATAACGTTTCAAAACTGATTGTCTAGGTCTGTACACGGCTCTGAAGAATTAATGTAAGCTGATCCAATGGAAACAGAAAGAAGAGACAGTTCAGAGATCTGCGGTGGAGAAGTCCTCAGAGCAGCGAGAGGACAATAGAATAACATTTACTACGTTGTCCACCATCCAGGCCTGAACGCTCCAAATTTACACGAGCCACAACACTTGTCAGACGACAAAATGGCGAGTTCTTTAGCAAAAACATGGACCAAGTCCAAGGCTTTCGTGGTTAGAACAGAGGAGGGTGCGCTTAGTTCTGGATTTGAGCACTCTCGAGGTTAGTCTTCACTTATAGCAAACCGCAGTTTTAACACCATCCTAGATGTTGGCCAGGTCACCTGGTGTAAGAATCCGTCGTTTCTAGGCACCTCCACCGAGGGTGGTCTCCAAGCGTATGCCAGAATGACACCTCAGGAAGCTATGGACCACCTTCAAACAAGTTACGATGGCTTGACCACGGACGAAGCTGCTGATCGTCTGGCCATTCAAGGAAAGAACATCCTATCAAGCAAGAAACCTCCCGCGTGGTGGCAGCTACTTCTCGGCATTCTGCCCAATCCCTTCAACTTGCTTTTAGCCATACTCGCAGTAATATCTCTTGCTATTCCGCCTCCACAATGGGATACGTTCGTCATATTGGTCGTCATGATTCTCATCTCATGCGCCGTTCGCTTCTGGCAGGAATACAGATCCTCAATGGCCGCAATCAAGCTACAAGCCAGTGTCTCGACCAATATCAGAGTCTGCCGAGAGTCAAACCGCGATGGAGCGACAGAGATGACAATGGACCAGAAATGGCTGGTGCCCGGCGACATTTTGATGATCAATCCTGGCGACTCGGTTCCTGCGGATTGCATTGTTCTTCAGAGTTCCAATCTTTCTATCAGCCAATCCAGCCTGACAGGAGAGAGCAACGCTGTACGCAAGACTTCTCTTTGTCATAATGGGGAGAAGGTGGATGGAACACTTTTCGACCTTGAGAACATACTCCTTACCGGGACGAGCGTCATTTCTGGCAGTGGCGTCGCCTTGGTTTTGAGGACTGGAGACGATGTGTTCCTCGCCACAATCATGCAGCAACTCAATCGGCAAAGACCATTGAATGCCTTCCAACGAGGAATACGAAACGTCAGCTACATGATGATAGCCTTCATGACCGTTATGGTTCCTATCGTCCTCGTGATCAACGGAAAGACAACCGGAGACTGGGGAAATTCAGCTCTCTTTTCAGTGTCGATCGCCGTGGGTCTTGTTCCCGAAATGCTACCCGCAATCGTCAATGCCAACCTTGCACGAGGAGCATTTACATTGTCGGAAAAGAAGGCGATCATCAAACAACTCGATTCGATCCAAAATCTTGGGGGCATGTCAGTCCTCTGCAGTGACAAAACTGGTACTTTGACCCGAGACGAGATTGTTCTCTGCCATCATATCAATACAGCCGGAGCCGAGAAGGAGAAGATCTTCCGCCTCGCCTATGCAAACGCCTTTCATCAGAGCAGCAAGAAGAACAGTATCGATACTGCCATACTCAACCACGCCGGCGTTACAATCACTGAGGAAGACATGAGCATTGGAGTCAAAGTAGGCGAGATTCCCTTCAACTTCGAAACCCGCAGGTCGAGCTGCATCATTCGAACACCGGCCAGGAACTTGTTCTTGATATGTAAAGGCGCGTTTGAGGAAGTCACCTTCCTGAGTACACATATTCGAGTTGGGTCAGCGGCTATCGCTTTCGATGCTGACCAGCGCGAATGCCTTACGAGCCGTGTTCAAAACTTCAATGCAGATGGCTATCGGGTAGTGGTCGTTGCAACTAGGCAAGTGTTTGATTACGAGCTCGATGATGACGACGACCGGCTCGAGGGACTGGATACGAATCTTACTATCGAGGGTCTCCTTACTTTCCTTGATCCTCCCAAGGAAGATGCCAGGGACTCCATCCGCCGACTTCAAGAGCTCGGTATTGACGTCCGGGTCCTGACTGGCGACAACCTCGCTGTTGCACTGAAAGTGTGCCACGCACTGGAAATCGTTCGAACTGTTGATGACGACGATATTCAAGCAATTACTGGACCAGACTTGGCAAGGCTCGAGGAAGATGCAGAGGAATTCCGAAGGATCGTGAAGAAGTGTAAGGTATTCGCCAAGCTCACACCGAGCCAGAAGGGTCAGGTTGTTACTGCGCTGAAGGCACAAGGCGAGGTAGTGGGTATGCTTGGCGATGGCATCAACGACTGTATCGCACTCCGCAACTCGGACGCCGGTATATCTGTTGACTCAGGCATGAACGTCGCGAAAGACTGCGCGGACGTGATCCTGACACAGAAGGAGCTATCGATTGTCGTCGACTGTGTGATTACGGGTCGCATTACTCACGGAAACACGTAAGTGTCTCCTCGCAATAAGGTTTCCGAAGTCATTCCAAGCTAACCCGAACAGTATCAAATACATCAAGATGGTCGCATCCTCAAACTTCGGCAACGTTTTCTCTATCCTCGTGGCATCGGCATGGCTCCCCTTCGATCCCATGACATCCCTCCAAATCCTAATCCAAAACCTCCTCTACGACATCTCCCAGATCGCCATCCCCTGGGACCGTATGGACGCAGAATATCTCGCCGTTCCCCAACGCTGGAACGTCAAGGATCTTCTCCGCTTCATAATCATCCTAGGCCCAACCTCGTCAACAATAGACATTTGCACCTTCCTCCTGAATTGGTTCTACTTCAGGATCCAAACAGCAGACAATGTCGAAGGGGTCAAGACATTCCACACGCACTGGTTTCTCGAGGGCCTACTCACGCAGACGCTTATTGTGCATCTTCTACGCACCGCCAAAATCCCTCTGTTTCAGTCAAGAGCTGCAAAGATCCTCGTGTTTAGTACGGTGATGATCATGGGGGTTGGCTTGGTCATTCCTTACATTCCGGGAATTGCGAAGCCGTTGGCTCTTGTGAGACCAAGGACGGAGTTTTTGGGACTCTTGGCTGCTGAACTAGTGCTCTATTGCTTAGAGGTACAGTTGGTGAAAATGGTGTATGTGAAAGCTTTTGGGAGATGGTTGTGAATGGTATGCGCCGGGAGTGGTGGATAGAGGACAGTGATGTTGAAAGTCATCTTGTTCAACACTAATGACTGAAAACCGGGGGAGGGCTGAAAGGTGGTGACTGGGGAGCATCGTTGACCTAGTTGCTAGAACTTCGGTTGTTCAACACAAGTGAGTGAACAGACGGGTGGAGAGATGTTAAAGTTTGTTTCTTTGCAACGTGTTTGATTTTCAATCTGTTTCGTCAAGTTCAATCTTACCTCCAATTAATATTAAGTTAATTACGCTCGTTCATGCTATATTCAAGAAATTGATCCAATCGAAAGATTATGCGTCCTGGGTATTTTGAATGATTCTAACTTTCCAATCCCAGAGAAGGCTAATTCAGACTGAGTATCTGAATCCTACCCTCAAAACTATAAATATCTGCCTATCCAACCCCTTTGCCCTTCTTTCATATCCAGCATAACAACATTCCAAGTATTCAACAAGTCAAGAATCTATCAGAAATTCTCAAAGCAATAATAAAATGTCACACATAGAACCCCGCCACTACTTGCAAAGGCCGGTCGGCCATAAAATTGTCTACGCCCAATGGGCCCTATTTATAAGTTGTCTGAGGACGGTAGGCCTCGACATATTCGAGATTTGGTCCTCAATCCCAGAACAGTCATACACTGAAGCTACCTTGTGCTGTCAGCATTCTGGCGTTCCGGATAGGGTGATGGAGCGACAGATTCAGTTGGATGGTACTAGAACACGCCTTCCTCATTGGTATTGAGGACGTCAATGATAGGAAGGTTTATGTTGGGTACGGTGGTGCGTTGATGTTGGAACTTGAAAATGAGTGTTGATGTTTTAGGATAGCTACGATACTTGAATCACATGAGCTTGTTGATCCAGTGCATCTCAAAATCATCTCTCCATCTTGCAAACTGTGAGTGATTCAATGAACGTCCCTTAATGCCTATAAATCTCCCCACTTTTCAGCTTCTTAATTCTTTCAAAATAATCATAAAGTCCTTCCCCAAGACCAACAGATACTACCACCTTTCAAAACACCAAAAAGTCAGCCAAACTCTCAAGCAACCCAACAATACGCAAAATGGACCCTAGCTTTTTCAAGAAGTTCCATCCTAATCATCCTAATTCTCTCGTCCTTATGGTCCAATTTATAAGTATTTCGAACGTGGCAGGCCTCGAGGAGTCAGCCCCTGGCTTATGACCCTCGAGGACAATCCTATAATGTACACCACCGGAATGATCTCCTGATGATGGAGACAAAGTGGTATCCTGAACACTTCTATGGTCCTCAACAATAACCTTGGTCTGGGAGAGATATTTCCGGGATATCTGTATAAGTATGGTTGGTTAGCATGTTGACGTTGACGTTTGAGAGGGGTGAGGAGCTAGCTAGATAAAATGACGAATACGATGCTATTTAAATGAAACCCAACTCCAAAGATCATCTGATAACGTGAACTGAAACGAGAATTTTTGATTTCGTTGCGGGATTCGATAGAGCATTTGTTATCTTTGAAGAGCCTGCTGTTATCTCTGCAGCCAAGGGAAATATAAGAAGTTTAGTGATTATTTTTAATAAACTTAAAAAGGTAGAGTAGTAGATTAAGGGGTTTTGACTTTAGACCGCTATTCTAACGGCAACTCGGCTACGGCGAGCTATAAGGGGGGCTCCAATAGGTCTAGGTACAAGTGCTTGACGACATGTAAAGAATAACAGAAGATTCTCTATCAAAAGTGTGGTGTTTATCGTCTCCGGCTGTCAAGCAAATCACTAAATCACAAATTAAACACAATTTCAATTGGTGAGGTAGAACGTGCATGATAAACATGTGCATATCCTTTTCCATTGTTCAAGTGTTATCTTATCCACTCGAGATATACTTCCAAGTATTGATATATAATGGCATAGAGAAGAGCAGGCGTTGAAATTAATGATGAGAACTCGTAAAATGCCTTACGTAATAAGCAACAACCTATCATAAGTCGTTATTAGTACTCCGCAACGGGCTTCCTAAACGCTCACCGGTCCTGGTTTTTACGCCCGCCTTGCACTCGAAACTAATGCTGCTACCTTATTCTCTGATCCTTAAAAGAAGTGTTTCCCCGAAGTCTTCCAGCAGATTAATAGGCTTGGAATACAATCATCAAACATTCTCATATCGTTCCTCAGCAACACAAGATTGAAAAGCGAGAGCTGTGACAGAAGAGAGTCGATGGTAACGCTGTTTCCGAAGACTTCCACTCAGTGAGTACGGAAAGACAACGAGGCAAGCACCCCGCAACCCTTGCGTGAATGCAAGTAACATCTCCCTTTTACCAGCACATATGCCGATGGATTCAGACGCATTTCTATGCCATGCCATCGAAGGTGAACTTGAGGATGCTATAAATAATGTTGCCACAGAAAGAGTTTGGCCTAGTGACCCAAGGAATCCCAAGCAAGATACGCGAACGGGAAATAACGTTAGACACCTACAATTATTGTCAACTGAAGCTGACATCTTCTTAGAATGATTTGAAAGCAGATGGAGAGCTTCGTCGATTTCCTAGGACACACGACATATCTCTAGCCGAAGAACATATCCCAACAATTGGCGACCTCGCTGCCCGCCTCGAGCAGGCAGTGCATGCAGTATGGCCTGGGCGGCACAACAGCAGATATGCAATGGTACAGGTCCTACTTTTGAGATGGCTGGATGATGATTTGGGAGTCGCGAGGGAGATCAGGGATCTTCACAAGATCTTCAAAGATGCGTACCAATTCGAGGTACAAGTATACGAGATACCTAGCATGAAGCCGGACAGAGCTCTCAAAAAGCGGCTCTATGACTTTCTAGAGGAAGCTGAGGAATCTAGAGAAGATGTGCTTCTAATTGTCTATTACGGTGGCCATGCGAAAAGGGGCTTGCAGTCAAACGAACCTCCCATATGGCTTGCGTGAGTGCTACAACCACTGTACTGAGACCGTGAGCTAAATTTGTGTTCAGGAATCGTAGACCCACATCTGCTGCCCTCCCTTCTTCAGGAATTCAGTCAATGCTGGAAGAGGCAGATGCTGACGTCCTACTACTTTATGACTGTTGCTACTCGGCTGCTACGACGACGACAGGATCTTTCCAGGGCAAAGCAGGCGTAAAAGAAGTGATTGCAGCCTGCGGCTATGAAACTATGGCTCCCGAGGTGGACAAACATTCATTCAGTAATGCTCTGTGTGAGACCCTGGCGGCTATGTCTCAAGGACCGCCATTCTCCGTTGGTGAACTACACAGTCGAGTCTTAGCCCGACTAAAGTGCTGGATGCCAAGCTTGGTGAAAGACCTTGATGGAAATCACATACGCAATCCTGATGGAAGATTGGCGTATGAGCGTCAACCACGGAGAACACCAATATATAGCATTCTCTCCGAGAGTGAACCCCGCCGGAGTATTTTACTGCAACCTATGGAATTACCTTCTCCGCCGTCGAACAGTCAGATCGAAGACCAACATAATTCATTACCAACAGCGGCCGAAGCAAGTTCGCCTAAATATAGTAGGGGGATGGAACCGTCTAACAAACGGAAGAGGTCTGAGGATAGCACTAAGTACCCACAGATAATTATTTCTGTCCGTCTGGATAAGTCTGAGCTTGATATTCCCCTATGGAGGGAATTTATTCGGACCCTACCTGCAGAAGGCAAAGACATCAAGATAGAGGGAATATACGACAGCTTCTCAACACTTCTCTTGGTGCGGATGCCAGTGGCGGTCTGGAACCTACTCGAGGCAAGTCCAGCATACAGTTTTGTTGGTTTTGTCACATCAGGGAACAAGTTCCAGGAACAGTCGCAATTAAATGGCAACTTAGATATGCCATGTGGCTACGTTTCCTCGTTAGCTTGTACAGCCTCCCAAGGAAATACCCCGGTATCTACGGACACAGGAGGGCCACCAATAACCGGAGAGACACAAAACGCTCAGCGCTCTCGGCCTGTCCTGGGTTTGGGTCCTGACCATGTCAGCGATCCGAGTATATCGTATGGGAGACTGGAGCAAGCCTACAATCCTTCCACATCAATTCGTCATTCTGCCAGTACTCATAATGCAAATGTTGGTGATACAGTAGTTCCAGGAATGGCCGTCTCTGCAAATGAACTGTCATCTCCGGTTCTATTGTCTTCGGTGTTCCTGGATGACCTCGAAGAAATTATGCTGGAACCGCAACCTATAGACTCCCGACCTCAGGTAGCTATACCCGCCTCTGTAATAAACCCAGCGCCAGTCGCCTCGGAGATAGTCGTGCCAAGTGTTATAGATCCAGTCTCAATTTTCCCATCTTCTGGTCCTCTTAGTGGTAGCGCCACGATAAGAGCCCCCACGACAGCCAGCTCAGACTCCCGAGGCTCTATGTTAGATGAACACGATAATTCATCAAACAGGAATCGTGAGAGCGAAGGAAAGGAGAAAGAATATCCGCGATACGAACAATATTATACCTGGGCTTGCGTAAGAAATACTGCCCTCACTCCACATATATGCTTACAACTTTTCAGCATGAATGTATGCAACACGCAGCAATGAGTCTCCAGCCCACTATCAGCTGTCCTGGCTGTGGTCACCATCGCTGCCCAGATTGCCCACTGGAAGTAGATACGGTGCCGTCTCATCGTTAGAGATAGAAACCTCGTAGCCTGTCTTGGCATGGAATGGCTGTCGTGTTTGTGTTCGGTTCCTCAACAGTCACATCGAGTCTCTCGAAAACACTCCCAGACAAGTTCCGAAGAACAGAAAAAATACTCTCCGAGACAACAGACGTTCTTGGTAAGCCCAGCCACGTGCCATCAATAGGTTTGCCCTCGTATAATCATTTACGCCCCAAGTAGTGGAATAGGAACCGGGCCCCAATGTTCTCGTACCATTAAAGTCACTATATTCCCTTCTAGGTCAGAACAAGAAAATTCTTTAGGACTCTGGGACATCGGAGGTATTCCAAACAAGCTCTCAGTAGGATTAGACGCAAAGATCCGTCGATAAAGTGATATATGCTCCCTCATAGATTGATGCCATTTGTGCGGCTGGTCATCTTGAATAGTGCGGAGTGCATCAATCCAAAGACAAAAGATCCCGAGTTTACGGGTCGTTGCAATGACTTCCTTGAATATCCGCGGTAAAGACTCGTGAGGTAACTGTAACTTGAAGGGAGTTGTTGTGTCCGTAGTGGTCTTGAATGACGCATTATTGCTCCAGCAATAGCTAAGACATGCATACTTCGCGGGATGTTCTAAATTCTGAATGATTTTCAGAGAACTGCTGAGGTGAGATAGCTCGAGAAGTCGCTTAGCCATGCTCCGGGTCTGGCGATTATTGCAACAGTCGTGTGTCCCTACGCAACGGTCCTGCCACACTTGAATTCAATTGAAGCTTGATGCTGAAGATGCGTCTCCAGAAATTTTCGGTGCTGACGATATGCCAAAGGCGTTTGTGTGTCCTAAAGCCGTTAGAGAACTTCCAGTCTAGCGGAAGCAGACAAACCACAAGTGTCAAAAACTTCAAAGTGCGAATCTGTTTCATCTGGTCGTTGTAATCATACACGAATAGGTAGGGTTTGGTCGGTCACAGAGATCCACCAGCCAAGTTTTGGGGGACGGACATGAGGCGGACTATAAAATTCGTCTTCGTTGTCTCGACTCTCTGAACTATCGTCATTACAGTCCTCATCTTCACACTTTTCACTCTGGCCGGCCTCCTTGCTAAGAGTATCTAGATGAGTATCGTCAAGGATTCTGATGCATTCCTCTTCGTGTTTTTCGTATGCTTTCACATGCCTTAACCAGAACATCGCGTTATGTGCAGCCACCTTGAGCTGACAGCTATAGATCATTCAGAGCAACGCGAAATACCAACCCCTCAGGTGGAAGCAAAATGAGCAACTACCGGCATTCTCTTGATGGTTCATTTTGTCCCATCATCTCCCATTGAATAGCTTGTCAGATTCATATAAATATAGGATCTGGTATATGTGAGCTTGGGCCAGGTTGCATAACTCCAACGGACGTTCTGGAAGGCAAGCAACTTCATGGCAAGTATGTTGGGTGAGTTTCATGAGTCAAAAATTGAAGGGCCAAATAATGCTATACATAAGAGCGGGAGCGCTTAGCAATATTGATTGCATGCCACGTCACGTCCTACTCACAGCCTCGCTCGCTTATATCCGGAGCGAGTAAAGTAGGAATCTCTTGATCAAGCCACGTAACAGAGTCAGTCCCTCATAAAGTTGGTAAATGCAAAAAATGCGGCTCATAGTAACCTACTCCTCAGTCCTCTCGATAGCATTCCCATAATTAAATCTTCAACTCGCCAAACTTCTCATAAACTCTAAGCTTTCCTTTCATAAATCTCCGAACCCTCTTTACCTAGATCAAACTTCGATCTGTCAAAGGCAAGCTAGACTTCCTGCTCCATGTCATGCACTCAATCAAGTAGTTCGCATACTAATCACTGACCGAGCCCTTAATTTGCCCATATTCGATCCACCTCAACTCCGCGAATGGCGGCAGGATCCTCTCCCTCTTCTCGCAATAACTAATCCCCATTTTGTTCCTACCATTGGCTTCTCTGTCCCCATTCCACACGATATTCGGTGTAACCACATCCATGTTTTCCATTTCGTCCGAATGTCTCTAGGGCGATCAGACCCACAGCAGTTATGCTAAAGCATCTTGAACCTTCTCAGGCCCTAGGCCTTTTTCAACTGCTCCGCAACCTCCTTACACGATCGCATATAAGCCCAAATGCCTTCTCATACTCGCTATCAATGAAAAACATCACATCCCTTATATTCGTAAACGCACCCTCTCCCAAACATCTCCAATGGCCTTGACCGCTTCCCAGCACAATATGCCCCGTTTCGCTCTACGTAATCCCTCGACATGTCGATTTGGAGCAGTGATGGGAATAATACCGAAATATACGTCTTATTTAAATATTGCCAATATATATTATATTGTATTGGATAATAGATAGTATAATATAATGTTTTCAATATTACTACAATATAATATGCCTCTTTACATATGACGATATTTAAGAGATACTGTGATATATTCCAAGTGACTAGTAACGAGGCTTCGCGTGGCCTGCAATCCTTAAATATGCTAAAACTACTAAAGATTAATCTATAAGTCTACTTAGTCTACTATTACTTTTTATATCCTAAGTATTGTGATTATATTGCCACTTCTTTAGGTGAGAGCTCGTGTTTAAGTCACGCGTAAATGATCACTTGCCACTTGATCTGTTTTATTATCTTGACTTCTTCTTTTTAAATAGAAATAAGTTTCACTATGACAGAGTATAAAGATGTCTATAGTATCTTGCCTTTCAAGCCGCACGAGAAGCTGCTAAAAGCAGAGAGCTCTATCATTGTCAGTTTCGCACAGGTGGGACAGGGTTAGCGTACTTTTTGCACATGGTAAAGGTACACTCGTACATCAATACAGGCATATGCCAGTGCGGCCAGTCCGAGGAGACACCCCGTCATATTCTACTGTACAACCCAGTGGAGAGGGGCCGAAGATTCCACCGGGGGAGGAAACTCCTTGACACCCCTCGTTGGGCCACCGCCACAGCCAAGTGGGCAATCTAGTCAGGGCGACTACTCCTGTTCCAAGTCGCTAATTCTCTTTGTATGATTAGGCTTCGTACGAATACAGTGAGCGCTAGAAAGGCTGCGAGAGTACGTATAGCTTTGAAGGAGACAGGCAGAGCTTGAGTTTTCACCCGGGTACCTTTGTACCTACGGTTACTCAAGGAGGACAAGCAGGAAGGAGTACTACATAGCTTTAGCTAGTTAAGTGTAAGAAATAATCAACCAATCAAACAATCTTGCCTTTAAGTGAGAGATCTAGTGTGAAATTGAACTTTTTATATCACCTCGACTTCGCCTAAAGTCAGATGTGCAACGAAAGGGGCTCCTTCTAGCCGAGTTGGGTTTCCTTGAGCAGTTCGGTGAGTGTTCACAGAAGGAGACTACTTCATCGACACAAGGATAGAGCCACCCTTTATCACCCAAACTTTTGAGAGGCAGGATGGCAATACGAACTTATACATTAGACTAGAGAGTATGTTGTATGCCATAGAGTATCCTCCAGGAGAATATATTGTACAAAAGAAGATCCCTTATATACAAGTTTTCGAGATCAGAAGAACTGAAGGATATTTACAGGTATCCATCCATCATAAGCCATGCACTCCGTCCAATCTCTCAAATCCCCAACTCCAGGACTACATGCGCTTCAAAGCAAGAGGTTCGTAAAAACAAAAGAAATATTACGTCCCAGTATTCAAATACAAACAATCACACAACTGCGTTCCATCCGAGACGCTGAAATCGCCAAGTGAATTCCCCGAGGCGTCTACACAAGTGGGAGTTCCTGGCCCAGCGCCAGCCACTTGCTCAACCTTCACCGCGTACGGCCACGGCGTAAATGCCTCGGTCGTATTCGTGCTGGCTGTGCTGTTACTCGGATACGTCTTCTCCATCTTCGTATACAGGTACGCCTGGAACGTCGTCTGATTGAAATAGCACGTGGACGCTACATTTGAGCTCGTGAGCGCCGTAGCCGGCTTCGTAGGTTTCTGCATGCTGAGCTGGAAGAAATAATGTTCCTGATCCGTGCCAGCGTTCATGAGCGACATCGAGGCATTCGAGAAGACGAGGGAGAAGTAATTCTGTGTGGATGAGATGGTGTAGTTGGGTGTTCCTTCAACGGGGGTGATGATCCAGTCGAAGGTGGCAGCGGATTGGGAGGGCGAGGAGGCGTAGGTGAAGAAGGGGTAGCAGGTCCAGGTTGCGGAGTTGGAGGTGCAGTTTGTAGAAGCAGTGTCGAGGAAGGTTTCGATGCTGTAGGAACCGGCAGGGAAGGTCGTGTTGGTTGCGGGGTTTGTGGGGTTTGTGGGCCCGCCTTCTATGCTTCCTGATGCTCCGCCTGAGGGACTGCTGCTGCCGCCGGCGGCACTACTCTTGCTTCTGCTCATCATACCAATTAGCCTCTATTTTCTTTGTGTGTGGGATGAGGCTTCTTACGAGCTGCTATGTGGATTCCATAGCCCAACAACCAGTCCTACTACCAATCCCACAGCACACAGTATTCCTACCAGTGCAATCAACGCCAGTCGTCTCCAACCACCTCTCTTCGCAATACGTTCATTCTTGATCCCCTTCCTCACATCTGACAGCTTCTCCCCATGGGGTCCCTCCACCCTAGTGCTATCAAACTGATTGTACTCCGGCAGACCTAGCCCAAAGACCTTATGTGCAGGACGATTCCAGGCGCGTGGCGGAACAGGAGGAGTACTGGGCGACGTGAAGGAAGCGCCATCTTCATCAATGGGCGGCAGAGAAGGATTGCGACTGTGCATGCTGCTGACGGGCGTCGAACGCATTGTGAAGATGAAAGCCATCTGTCTTCGGCGACGACGGTACACAAGAGGCTGTGGTCAGCGGGTGGGGTAGCCGCATGAGTCGTTTCAAGAGCTGCGCGTCGAGATTGAGTTGACGATTGCGGGTGGATGCGAGTACCGCGGCAAACAGATGCACTAGATGAGGTAGTAGCGAGGTCTTGGAACTATGGACCGGGAACCATTCGGTTTGGCGGATAAAGGAAAGCTGATTGGACTCTTTGAGAGAAGAAACGACAATGAGAAAATGATTGTGTGGACAATAACTCGAGTTGCTCAGACACCCAGCTATGGTGAAGTCATGAACACATGTTTTACAGCCATTTCGGTAAGACATACTTTTCTGCAGTGGCTGCGGCTTTGTTCTTCTTCACTTACCACGTTTGCTGGTCATGCCGTGCTTGCAGAGAACCGAGTCTGGACACAGTTAGACTCGTGGGTTGTTGGCTCAAAGCCGACAGAGGGCCAACTCCTTTTACATTCGATCAATTTTGCGCTAGGAAGATTGATTGGTTACCTTTTGTCCGAGCTTCTATCCCAATTCGATAGTTCGGCTGAATGGAGTCTAGTCTAGTTTTGCGGATCTTTTGACGATCTCCCTGATCCCGGTCCCTGCTCGAATTGATCATGTCAGCCTCGTGGCAGCGAATTTGAAGAATCGCGAGGCTGGGGCATGACCATTGATACTATCGCAGCAATTGAGGCATAAGATTGTTCTATCGCTTTCGCAGACTAGACTTTGAATCAAACACTTCGGATACCCAATTGCTACCGTATCCTGATACTCTCATCCCTTGCTTCGATTGTTGAGTCGGAGGAAATCTCACTTCAATCTGTCGAAGGCTCTCTTTGGATTCAAGTCGTTGAAATAGAATGAGAAATTGGTATTTTGGCTTCATATTAATGCATTACTAGTATTCATCGGAAGGTAAGTCTAATACGTCCAACTCTTAATTGAACTGCAGTCTGACTTATCGTAGCCTCTTCATATTCTGCCGTCATGGAAAGCCCTTCACATTTGCGAGGTAGTTCAGTTGGCTTCCTCGATCTCCCACTGGAACTACGTCGCCAGGTCTACCAATGCTGCCTTGTCCACGACGATCATCGCGGACCGATCGTCGTCAAACACCTACTTGGCAACCCGTACGCCTTTGGTGAACCTCACTACCAGGAAGGTCATCGCCAAACGGGCATCCTGCGCGTATCACAGCAAATCAGTCAGGAGGCTATCGAAGTGTTATACGGAGACAACATCTTCTCTGTTGAACTTGAAAGTAGCGTTATCACCAGCCTCGAGTACGTCTTCACCGAATCCAATCGAAGAAAGATACGAAAAGTGCAGCTCATTATCCATGATCATGATCAGGTCTGGCAAAGCATACGATTTCGTCCGAAGCTGTGGGATCCTATTTTAGCTGGCTTGAAGAGATTGACGATTGTTGTAGAGCAACCTTTGGAAATACACCCAAATCGAGGAATACCGCCCATTGGAAAGGGGCTGGCGGATTGGATAGGCTGGCTCCGACCTATGTTGGGATATATCGTCCAGCAGCTCCCAAGCTCCGCTTATGTCGAGGTCGACGATGATTATAGGGAAGCGATCGGTGTTTTAATGAAAGAGTCTTTTCCCGGTGGCTATCGAAGAATCAGGACATACGCTGGCGACGGTCTATTCAAAAGAGGAGATTTACGACGTGCATGATAAAATCAAATTGAGGGGGAGACGTTCGCCGGTGTGCGGAGAGGGGGTTGGCGAGTGGCAGTTGCTAGCAAGAATGTTATGTTTGTCGGATTCAGAGACAGATATGGAGAATCATGACGAGCTGTCAAACGAAGCTCAGAATGGGCGAGTGCGCAGGACTCTTGGCCTCACTTCACCCAACATTGACCTGTACGGCATCTACACACCGCAAGTGTAGTGATCTATGGTGGATCAAAAGCAAAGTATGCAAATGTGACCACGGCGTCTAGGGAGGAAATGGGTTAGAGCTTTGGACATAAGAATCCGGGTTTCTGGCCGAAGTAGTCTATGCCTGTAGGCTATGAAGGAGCTAGACGATGATATCTCTTTCCAGTGACACGGACAAATCACAAATGGAAAATCTTAACGAGTGGTAGATATTAGGCGGTGGGGTGCTGATGCTGTGTACTTCCTTCAACTTGAATTAATGCTTTCCGCCTCAGTGTTGTCTTCATCTCACCCTGGATTTGACATGTTAACAATGTAATTGTGGAAATGAAATCAATTGGTCTATAAAACAATCTGCCAGAGCATATCCCACTGGCCACAGCTTCTCATTCTTCGTTTTTTCTCTTCACAGTTTTCCAGCCTTAGGGGATAATCAAATTTGAGTGGCGCGAAGCTTGATTTGTTGCTTTTTGTCGGAGCTCCATAATTCTACGTTCGACTGGATGGGGTTTAGTTTGCGTATCTCCCGACCCCGCTGATTCCAGCTGCGGTTTCTCACGTCAGCCTCGCCGACGCGAAACTTTCAGAGAACCTCGAGGCTGGAGCAAGGCCATCATACACCAAGATCGTTCAAATTTACTGAATGTCCGTACAAAACCCATAATCCACGCGGTTTGACACTTTTCAGACCTGCCAAAGGCTGGCTTGTATTGTACATCAATCATCATGGCAGAGTCCTCGCCTCCACTAGGAACAACCCCAACTGGCCTCCTCGATATCCCGCTCGAGCTACGTCGCGAAATCTATAAATACTGCCTTGTCCACCCCTCGCCCCTCACCGTCAACTACCTCTGGAACGACATCCTCCCAGGAGGAGACACCTCGCACCGCTATCGAAAGAGCCTTCTCCTCGTGTCCCGGCAGATCAGCGAGGAAGCTTTAGAAGTTCTCTACGGCGACAGTGTCTTTCGGGTTGACCTCAATCCTGGCGGCGGAACATGTCTGGAGAAGAACTTCACAAGCGCGAATAGAAAGAGGGGTAAGTCGTTCTTGGAGCAATCCCTTGCCTGTTTTGACCCAGGTTCTTGAGTTCTACTCTCAACCTACACACGTAGAGGACGTCATGAGATGCACTTCGCTTCAATCTTTCTTATCTTCTAGCGATTACTGACTCCGTAAACCTCACAGTACGAAGACTGCAGGTGGTTATACATGATTATGACCAGTGTCATGACAGTATACTACAGCATCCTGAGCTGTGGTCTCCGATTCTTGCCGGCCTGTCAAGCTTGTTGATTGTCGCGAAACAACCTCTAGCGAGCGATCCCCTTCAAGGAGTATCATCAATGGAAGAATGCTTGAAAGACTGGAAGAGTTGGGTTCGGCCAATGATGGAATATATGAGCAAGCAGCTCTCAAGTCCGCTTTTTATCGAGGTGGATGATGATGGCAGGGAAGATATTGGCGCTCTAGTGAAAGAGTGCTTTCCGGCTAGGTATCGAGAGGTGCAGACGCATGCTGGTGATTGGATATTTCGAAGGGGCCATTATTTTTCGGAATATAGCACATACGTTCGGGAGTTGAGAAGGGACGCTGAAGACGACTGATGTAACCATTGAGGAGCGAGATCATTGGTACCTTTGTGGAGGATAGGGTGGCATTCTATACCGTCAGGATACTGAAGACGCGAGTCGTAGCGTCGCAGCAATCATCGTTCGGCATCGGTACTTCCTACGCTTGGGAATTTATGCCGTCTCAATTAGATCAATGTGAGAGCTCCATCGTTGTCAAATTTCCAACTTTATAAGATCCCCTTTCGTGCCAATTCATCCGCTCACACACTGTCACCACCATTTCATGACTCTAAGAAAAGGAAACCCCCCATCCCCAATGAAATAGCGGCTCTGATCTCGACTTTTCTTCAACACTTCTCCTAGCGTCAACGCAACATATGCTCCCCATTTCCAGCCCGTTCTTCACCTACTGCGCAATCTCAGCAATCTCATTCTCCGTGACTCGGCTTGCACTGTCTACAGCCTCTCCCTTGTCTTCATCCTTCTTAGTGCCTGTTCGAGGCTCCGATAATCAGCCTGACTGTGACGTGACATCCCGAGGATTGCCACTCTCATCGCCAGTTGGGGTTTGCTCATCTTGAGCACCAACCTAGCTCCTTGGCAGTACCGGTATCAGACGTCCTCCAGGATTTGCCGATCTTGGTGGCATGTCTTCAACGTTGCCACCGTGACGGGCTGGAGAATCTGTTGTTGAGCTTGCGTCACCTTGAGGTCGTGCGGATGGCGCGCCTTGTCTCGAGGCGTGGAATGCCTTGAGTTTTGCGATATGTTTTCAGGATTGGGAGATGTCGGGTCATTGACGGGCTCGATGGAGTCTTCTGGCACGCGGGGGGCGCTAGGTGAAGGAGAAGCCATGATGGACGATGGTGTTTACTCGTAGCTGTTTGTATGCTGCCGTGTGAGGGTAGAGTAGTTGTCTTGGGAGGCACTGCAAAACCAGCATTCATGAGGCTTGGTGGGTTAAATTAGATGTAGGCAGTAGGGTTGACGACGTCTCGATTTCTCGGTCACGAGTTTCCTGCGATTAAGCTAAGACAGGGTTGCAATGACGATGCCTAAGAATCAAAGACGAAGGGGTCATTGCGCTACTCCTTGCACTGAGCAATTCCGATGACCGGCGCTTGTTCATCGGCAGGGAAGAGCGGAGAGGCGGCACGGTCAAAGCTTTGTATGTTGAGATTCCTAAACTGAAGGAGAAGATCTCGAAGATCGAGTTCCAGTACACCATTAGCCTCGAGTGCGAAGACTGGGTCCCTGGGAGAGACTCGGCGCAATTGCTGATGATGGGCATTTATTTCTGATTGCGCGCGTCGATGGGACGGGGTTGTGAGGACATTTATTCGACTTAATGCTCCGAAGATGGCCAGTCGTTGTTTTAAGTTATACATTAGCATCTTCGATGTTATGATACCCTATTCACAGATTTTGCCCAAAAGTCTCCCAACACTTCAGTGTCTCTTTCGTCCGATTCACATCGTGACATTGTACGATAAAGGTTGTCATCTGCGAAACACGCCTATGATCTCTACATTGAGAAAGATGACAATTCTGTACGAAGCTTTACAAAACAACCAATGTGGATCAGGCTTTCATCCGAACACACTGAGGTCTGATCGGGGAGGCTGATGTCCAGAGGCTTTCTTTTTGCCACAACCGGTCGGAATGATGCTCGCTAAAGTGCTTGTCATGTTTGCCCCGCGGCCAACGGAAGCGCTGCAAAGCTCCTGTAAAAACGTAACTTGCCGTTATCATTTCTCCGCATTTCGACATTCTGAACTTCCTCATCGAGAAAATGGTCGCGTTTATCCCAGTACAGCGACCATTAGCCATTAATATGTGCAACAGTTACCAGCATATGGTGTACCTGCTAATAGATAGGCAAGATAGGCCTTAATTCGTTTGCTGCTATCGTGCAGGCAGATGGGGATTGACACGAGTCAACAGACTAATGTGATCGACGGTGAGTGCAGCTCCAGGAGCTTCTTCTACTCCTCTTTCCTTCTCATCTCTTCCTCTACATTCCCTCCAGTAATCCTTCCTCTGCCATGTTGCTCTCTTCGGTTCTCGTGGGCCTTGGCCTTGTCTCCTTGTCATGGGCTCACGACCAGGAGCTTGGTGCCGTTGCTTCTGAGAGCTCTGTGTGCTCTAACATTGGAATTGATATCTTAAAGGAAGGTGGAAATGCCGCTGATGCTGTAAGTCCAAGCTATTGAACACTTTCCGACAACAGTACTAACTGCGCGCAGCTCATAGCACAGCAATTCTGCGTCGGTGTCATTGGGATGTACCATTCTGGCATCGGCGGCGGAGGATTTATGCTTGTGCGTTCAAGTAACGGTAGCTACGAATTCATCGACTTCCGCGAAATGGCCCCGGCCGCAGCCTTCGAGACTATGTATTCCCCTCCCCTCTCGAACTCGAATCTATCTCTATATGGTGGATTGGCAAGCGGGGTGCCTGGAGAACTGCGTGGGCTGGAATATCTGCACAAAAACTATGGAACGTTGCCTTGGAAGCATTTGGTGCAGCCTGCGATCAAATTGGCTAGATATGGCTTCAATGTAACGGCAGACCTTGTTCGATACATGGCATCTGCTACGGCTGGGAGCTATGACTTCCTCACGTATGAAGAGACATGGGCTCTAGATTTTGCGCCCAACGGGACGAGACTTGGGTTGGGAGATGTTATGACCAGGAAACGATATGCAAACACACTGGAGAGCATTGCGGAGTACGGTCCTGATGCATTTTATCATGGAGCAATTGCCAATGCCACCATTACTGCACTACAGAAGTCAAATGGCACAATGACTCTCTCTGATCTGGCAAATTACACTGTGGAGATCAGACAGACAAGCAACATTACCTACAGAGGATTCAAAATGCACAGTGGAAGTGCGCCTTCCAGTGGAGCAGTTGTCATGAGCATCATGAAGATCGTGGAAGGCTACGATATGTCTACTCCCTCCCAACTGAATCTCTCAACCCATTATCTGGACGAAGGCATGCGATTTGCTTATGGTCAGAGGACTCTGCTCGGAGACCCAACCTTTTCTCCCAATCTTACGGATTATCAGAAGAAGATGTATTCAGAGCAAACTGCAGAAGAAGTTAGAAGCAAGATCGAAGAATTCCATACCCTGAACGCATCGGCGTATGATCCAGATGGATATGGAATTTTGACGGATAGTGGGACTTCTGCCGCGGTTGCGTCTGACCGAAGTGGACTGACGATCGCCATGACGAGCACGGTTAATACCCTCTTTGGAAGTCAGTTGATGGTTCCAGAAACTGGCGTTATCATGAATAATGAAATGAACGGTATGTCTCAATTTCAAATCTTCCAGTTCAAGCTCATTGCTGACTCACCTTCCCACAGACTTCAGCATCCCCAACACCACAAATGCATTCGGCTACATACCCACCGAATCTAATTTCATCAAGCCCTTCAAACGTCCCCTCTCCTCTATCTCCCCCGCGATCGTCGAATTTCCAAACGGAACTGTTTATATCTCGCACGCTTCTGCTGGCGGATCTCGTATCATCACCGAAGTCGCGCAACATCTTTGGCACGTTCTCGACCAGAACATGACATCAGCTCAATCTCTCGCCCAACCCCGCATGCATGATCAGCTGTCGCCTAATACGGTGTATTTCGAGTATGCCAGCGCTTTCCAACATGTTGAAGGATACAATAATGAGACTACGGCGTTTATGGAAAGCATTGGTGCGAATATTGCTTTTGTGGCACCAGGGAGCACGACGGCACAAGCATTGAGGAGATTGGGGAATGGAACTTTTGAAGCTGCGGGTGATCCGAGACAGTTGAATAGTGCTGGATATGCGATATAGAGTCGTCGAAACTGGACGAATATGACGAGTACATTGACACGAAATCTAATGTTGGACGATTTCTCACGTGGTAGTCACGTATCCATTTCCCAGAAAGTTATTGCCTAGATTCAACAATCGATATCACACTCCAAAGAATACTTGAAAGTTGAAATCACATTCCATTTCAATCATCCCCCTGTTGTCCCCATGAATTTGTAACACTTCCATGTCCAATGGATGTATCTCCGTGGCTGTCGGTCCAATGGCCTAGTGTGCAGATAACGACTCCAACTTATTTCCGGCAGCCTCTCATGTACAACTTAGGATATTTACTTCTTTCATACTCTCGACTAGTCTGTTCGAGATTCTCTCTGTCTTCTCTTTTCTCGAACGCTATTTCTTCTACAACAACCATGATTTCCCCCTTCCCGCGAGGCATCGCCCTGGGGAGCAATTCCCCCAACATCACCTACCGAGCTTCCATCGACCGGCCTCAGCGAAGATTGGGGGACGCGGTGGCTTCACAGTATCCGATCAATGACCGATGAGCCTCCTTCCCATCATTGCTCCTTCAAAGTAATCCTCATCGGCGCCGGCGCCTCCGGAATAAATTTCTTGCATCACGTTTCTAAAGCCCTCGCTGGACTTGGTTGTGAGATTTTATGTTATGAGAAGAATAAAGATATTGGGGGTACGTAGTATAAGAATCGATATCCGGGGTGCGCGTGTGATGTTCCGAGTGTTAGTTATCAGTTTCCATGGAAGCCTTAGACGGAGTGGATGAGCTATTATAGTAAGAGTGAGGAGATTTGGAGATATTTTAGGATTATTGTTGAGGAGGGGGAGATGATGAAGTGGATTCGATTGGGGATTGAGGTTGTACATGCGAGGTGGGATGAGGAGAGGAGTAGATGGGTTCTTAGGTTGCGTCAGAGCGGGATAGATGGAGAGGTGTGAGGGAATGGGAAGAGGAGTGTGATATCTTTATGAATGGGACGGGTTTCTTGAAGTGAGTTGTTCAAATCCACGGAATCATTCAAGATAGGTTTATTGACGTGGAGTAGCGTGGAAGTGGCCATCAATTCCTGGCTTGAACACATTTCAGGGAAAGCTCTTCCACATGGCACGAGACGAGGAAGGCTTTGATCTGCAAGGAAATCGAGTTGCTGCCATTGGATCTGGGAGCTCGGGCGCTCAAACTGTTGCCGCCATATATAAGATGTTTCCAAGCTCTATACCTAGGTACGGAATAGAACTTAGATAACTGCTGGGTTTGGGCAGAAGTATGCTGGGAAGAATGGGAGAACATTGTACGTCGGAATGAAACGAAAGCAATCTGCCGCTGATGAGACAAAAGATTTGCCGGAGCAGAAAGAAGAGTGGAAACAACATCCAGAGAAGTATCGAGAATACCGAGATGAACGTGCGATTCAAATTCGTTCTGAGAAACAGCCATAAATCCAGCGGGTCAAACAAGGCAAGTTCCTCATTCCTTCAAACAGAACAGCAAACGAGAGCTCACAATCTTCCCAGTATGCACTCCGAGAAATGCGTTCAAAGCTAGGAGACCGGAAATGACCTGATAGAAAAGATAATACCCGCAGATTTCGACGTTGGCTGCCGTCGTCCCACCCCGGAAACGGCTATCTCGAGTCCCTTGTCGGCGAGAAAACAAACTATTACACCGAAAACATCCACAGCATAACACCAAAAGGCCTCATCGACCCTAATGGCAATGATGTGGAAGTCGATGTGATCATCTGCGCCACTGGCTTGATACCTCGTTCCGTCCACGCTTCCCAATCATCGGGCTCGAGGCATCGACGTTGCGAAAAAGTGAGAGAGAGTTCCATACAACTTTATAAGTCTCGCTGTGCCAGAGGTGCCGTGTATCTCGGCCCCTACGGTCCGGTCCCCGTAGCCCAAAGTTCCGTACTGCCCATCGTGACGCAACTTACACACTACTTCCTCCAAGTCATCCAAAAGATGCGGAAAGAGCACATCGGGCGCGTGAGTCCCAAAATTTCCGTCATCGAAGATTTCAGAAACACTCACAGTTATATCTGAATCGCCCATATTGGGTAGATCCCTGCACTCCTGGTTTAAGCAGGGCATGAAAGATGGACCGGTTATGATGTGGCTGGGGAGCAGGTTTGCGTTTTTGGAGGTGATTAGGAACTGAAGTGGGAGGATTTCAAGATCCAGTATTGGAGTGGGAATCGGTGGGGGTGGCTGGGGAATGGGTTTGAGAGGGGGGGGTTTTTCATGGGAGTGATATTACTCGGTATCTTTATAGGCCTGTGAAGCGTGAGGCGGATGGAGTGGTGCAGAATGGAGAGTTGAGTAATGGAAATGTGCATTAAATGGATACTCAGCATAAGTTCAACGCGTCACTCCATTCGGCGTCTCTCTGTTCTTCATAACCCTATTACTACCTCCATTAATCACTTAAAAAGCGGACCACATTAACAACAAATCACACTCCTCCTCCTACTCTTTAGCCCTGTATCCTCTCTACTCTCTCTCAAGCCAACCGCGTGCTTACTCTTCTCCTTCTCCTACCTCGTATATAATACCTCCGTCGTCAACCTTACTATCACCTCCTCCCGAAAAACCGTCTACGTTGTGGCCTCTGATTATAGAGATATAGGGCAACTCCAGGTCTCCGTTCTTAATAAACTCCACCAGAAAACTCACTATTCCCTTCACAGTTTTCTTCGAAAGCCCCGTTTCGAGATTACGTGTTATGATCACTGCTATATTTCAGCTACTAAAGCGTAAGGGAAAGAGCGCGTCTCGTACTGCTTTCGTCTTTCTCCGCCGCTGCGGGAAATTTAATGAATTCACTTAGCAGACGGCGTAGTCTGCCAAGAAGGCCGCGGTCAGCCTTGAACACTCCATTCGCATCATCAAGAATCTCAATGCACACGTCGATCTGCTAGTACCACGGTCTATTAATTATCAGACATTGCTTCAGTTCAAATCCACATTTCGGACACGAAACATACGAGTAGAAGTAGAGAGCCAATATGGATTAAGAGTGCTTTGTTTAACAGAAGTATATTCGGTTAAATGTTCCTCACATTTGCCATCCATGAAGAGTGGTACTTTAGCAAATGCGTTAGGATATCCTGCAAGAATGCGTCAGCATGTGAAATAAGTCACAGTCTTTGCAGCTCACTAAAATATCCCTATTATTGAGACCGCCCGCAGCAATGACTATTCGTTCTCAGCATGTTCCTCAAATATGATGATATACTCTGGTCATACTTGTAAGCTTCAAAATCCGCGGGACACTCTCTGAATTTGGTGAAGTAGCTTCTCGACGTTCGCCCTGTCGCTGTCTTCTAACCGTACTCGGCGCAAGGTCCCTCCCTAAGAATTTACCCGTACCAACATCCTGCTCTTATTGCATCATATCTCTGTCTCGCCGGTAAGTACCCCGAGAACATAGGGGATCCTTGATGCCCACCATCCATTTGGCACTGGGGCTTCTCGACGTCGTCCGCTTGCTGCCCCAATCGCACCCGGTATTATCAATTATAGGTTACCGAATAATGCTGGCGGTGGAGGAGTGAAGGCTCCAAGTTGAGGTGCCTGGGGAACTATCAGGCGCACTAACCAAGATTGTCAGCATCATACTCCTAGCTGCAAAGTGACTCTCGATAAAACTCTTACCATTGAACAGATGAGGATGGTTTCTTGCCGTATGCTCTCTAAGCCTGCTCACGCGTTTGGTGCCGGGATATGGGCACCCAGGCTCAGGGCAAAACTTCATATCGCCGTGGACCTCATCTAGGTGACGATGCATTTCCGGTGCCCGAGCAAAGGTTACAGGGCAGCCCTGGAATGAACAGGCAATACGAGATATATCCATAACATCCTGCCCATTCGAATCATATCTCTGTCTGACTGGTGTATATCCCAAGCCTCTAGCCGATTCTAGAGGTTGATCCTTTTTATCTTTCAAGTAATTCTCGGCTTCTAACTTTCGAGGCATCTCAAGATCCTGATAGATATCATCCAGACTTTGATTAGGAATGGCCGTCGCGGCGGATTCATAGTTCAACGACTATTCAGGGAGCTCTCCCCACTTAGGGTCAAGCTCATCACCGAGTCTCCCGCCGTTTTCCCGTCTCGTATACCCGTGGAGATATGCTGTCCAGGTATCGAGAAACCTTACCCTGATCACTTGTAGGATAATCGACAAGAACGATTGATGAGAGTCTCTGCTGGTTGAATGTTTGGACGGATTTGTGGTCAAAACCGAGTCCGGTGCACCCCTCTGACTGGAGTGTGATTGATAAGGTCAAAATATGGCGTGGGGCTAGGCCTCTGAACAAGATATTCATAAGTAACAGTTGGAGGCCGTGGTGAAATCATGATTGGTGGACGTCGGACTGTAGATAAGTGGGCATCTCGTAAGCGTTCGAGAGGCACAATAGTAGCTGATTGGTCACCATTCGTAACATCAAATAGGGGCGTTCGGATTTCCATCTGTGTTGGTTATCAAAGTCGAATTTTGAAAATCTTCAACGGAAAGCCACGGCGCTTCATCGCATCTTTAGCGGGGCGGACGAAGTCGAGCAAAGGGGACCAAAACCGTCTTGATAAATTCGATATCTTCTCTGTTGATATGTTCGGTAAGCGGCTCTTCTGCAAAAGGTCCGCCTCTGCAAAAGGTCACAAGACTGCGTGGGTATATTGGGAACGGCATCCTCAGTGCCATCATCTCATAGACATCGCACGCAAAAGACCAAATGTCCACTGCATTTGTGTATGTATCGCTTTCTTCGTCTTCGTCATTATAAACATAGTGATATACTTCTAGCGCAAGGTAATGTGTGTTCCCGTTGCAGTCTGTAATGCCGTGTCGTTATTCGAGACGCGTTTCGATATTCCAAAGTCTCCAATTTTGGCCCACCAGCTTGGTGATGTCTGCACGACGAAGATGTTCTAGATATAAGGCGGGTCAGCCAAAAGTCCTGGCAAAAAAATGGTTAATCTGTGGCCAACGAATCAATGATGACAGAAGATAATTCCGCGCATCTAGGTTCTGGAACGGAAGACAGATAGAGCTAACCTGAAGTTTCAGATCTCGGTGAGTAAATCCTTCTTCGTGCATGATCTTCAGACCTTCCAGAAGCTGGGAAGATATGTTTCGTGCGTCGTCCTCCCGGAGGTTGTTGCTCATGAATCTATCAAGAGTGCCATGACGGAAATATTCCATGGCGAGGAAAATGTGCTCATCATCTTCGAACCAGCTGAAAATTCGACGAGAAATTGGTGTTGAGTAAATTATTATCTTGTCAGATACAATCTAGCTCTTTTCCAGGGCCCGAAATGGCAGTAGACCTTGTCTCTGGAGAACTTCGTCAGAGCAATCAGCTCCCTCTTAATAGTCAATTTTCAGTCGTGCCAGTTGCGACTTGTGCAATAATTTCACTGCACGGTGTGTCACTCCCGTTCCCCCTTAATCATTCAACCTCTTTTCCAATCTGACTGTCCCAAAGGTTCCCACGCCTAGCTCAGACTTTTGAGGGGTTCATTGTTTCACCACTGCAACATTGCGGATTCCACGTGCTCGATCTGCCTTGTATGATGTGTGTAGAACACACGCGGGGCCATTTTGAAACGTGATTTGGAGTTTGAAGTCATCTAAGTCGTGCAAAGACATCGGAAGCTTTGGATATCGCAGGGCACGCTGGTGTCGTACACCAGCCTCGTGGGATTCGACATATCATGTCATAGCCCAGTGCTAGGTGATTTGTCAGCAGTGCGATTCTAATAAGTGCTTCCGCAAACTCACGGGAAATTGCTTCTGGGTCTTCAAAATTGTCCAGATAAACAACGATAGTTTTCTGTAGATTAGTTGTCCAAGTTTGGTTGCTTTTCGATGTTGCATCTGGAATCTCTCAGCCTCGGTGACACTCGCTTCAGTGACCACTTACAGCAAGTGGCAGGGGTTACAGTATGGCACCAGGATGTTGCAGCCTCATCTTTTCAAACCTGGCTGCTAACTGAGCTCCTCTGCACTTCCATCCATGTGTGGTAACGCACGGTGAACAAATACGTTTGGAGCTCTCGGTCGCTTTTCGAGACGACGTTGAGGAATGGACCAGCTGTATCGGCCATCAGCTTGGCTGACATATGCATAAGGTGGACCAAACCAGACCCCAACGTCTTTGAATCGTATTGACTCGCGCAGATATGGGAATGTTTTGGTGAAAACATGCAAATCTTACAAGCATGCAGATCAAGAAATCACCGAATTTGTCTTACTAATCGAAACTCGCTGGCTGAAGATCCAACGGCAGCTTGAACTCCTCCGAAATATATGGCCCAGCCTTGACGACGACCACCAGATTCACCAAAATAGCGTCTTGCTAGTCCTACAAGGAAAGCTCAGGTGGCGATCTCTTTGATTGACGGTCTCATTGGCAAGCCAGATGACGAAGCCACAGTACGCAGTATCTTGTCGAAGAAGGCGAGGCTCGGCGATTGAAGTATGCGGTATGGGTCAAGAGTAGCTTGAAATCTGCTTTAGTGGACTTAAAGGAATGGAGCGAGGTTTTTGATGTCGCTTGGTACCTTATCGTTCGTCTTTCGAGCAAACAGCTTGATCAAGAGCTCGACCCAGTTCGCATAGGAGAGCCTGCGTTGTCCACTCTGAAAGTCCTCAGAGACGCAATCAACTCGAAGGTCAACGACCGGGAAATCAAAAAACCGCTATTCTCTTACCAACAACCTTCTTTGGTGAGGAACAAAGAGAACTAACAGAAGGGCCATCAGGGATCTGGAAGGGCCGTGAAGACAGTATTGAATATTGATCGACCATCCCAGCAGTGTATCGACATTTCCAGATATGTGCAAACTAGTCAAAGTCCTTCGAAAGATAGAACCGTTCGATTTCGGAATTTTGCCTTGCAGAGATATCATGGAAAGTGAAGCTGCAAACCGGGTTGTCTTCGCCATTCCATCAACCCTGTCGGATCCCCAGTACCTTCGCACCCTGGTCCTATCGCCTGCTGAGTCCTATCCACTTGATGATCGCTTCTCTCTTGCAAAGCAACTTGCAAAAGCAATCATGTTCGTCCATTCCGGAGGCTTTGTGCACAAAAACATTCGTCCCGAGACCATACTCATTCTCCGGGACCAAGAAACGCTCTTGCCTTGGGCCTTCCTCACGGGCTTCGAAAGGTTCCGCCTTGCGGAAGGGAAGACGCAACATCAAGGTGATGATGATGAGTGGGGGAAGAATCTGTACCGACATCCCACCCGTCAAGGTGCGCAGCCCGAAGAAGATTATTCCATGCACCATGACATTTATTCTCTCGGAGTCTGCCTGCTAGAGACTGGCGTTGGCCGCTCGCTCGCATGTTCGAGCCCAGGAGAAACAATGCCCAAACCGATTCCAGAGCTTTCAGTTGCAGCTGATTCCTCGATCAGGGATCGTAGAAAGAAAGCTTTCGAGACGAAGAGAGCGTTGGTGAAGATTGTCCAAGACCAGCTACCACCGAAAATGGGTCGCAAGTACGCGGACACAGGTGTTGCTTGTCTGGTATGTCTAGACAAGACTGATAACAGCTTCGGGGATGAGAAGGAGTTCTTTGACGAAAATGGGATCCTCGTGGGAGTCCGATTCATCGAGGTAAGAAACGGAGAGAGCACAAACTTTCCGAGCATCAAAAGCTAACGAATCTCAGATTTTGACGTCACTGCTCGATATCAGAATCTGAATCCTGCTTTTGAATCGCTTTCATTTCGGAACGATTCATGTCCCAAGAAATGCGGCACTTCCAGTCGAGAATGGGAGACGTTGTCGCAATTGATAGGCTTATTTCTCAATCACAAGTTAACCAATTGATACATATGTAAACACAACGGCCACGCTCGCAGGAGCTCGCGTTTGGAAGAGGGGGCTTTTTTCACGGCACGTACGCATCGCGCCCTTAGCGCGTGTGAAGGTCAATTTGAAGATTTCGGAGTTCGTGATGAGGGGTGATGACTCGAAGGAGCGTCTGGAGTAGCTCGGACAATGAGGGCAATGGTGTTATTGTTTAACACGAATCCTACTTTTGTTTCGTGTGCTCGTTAATGTAACTGCATGTGACCACTCTCAACCTTGCTCACTCTCACCTCACCTCCCGGTGCTCACCCATCCGCACACACCCTAGGCGTGCGCTCTCCACTGCCTCACCTCGAGCTCCAGCAGCTCGATTCTCCCATTGTCCCCTGGATGTTGGGCCCGGGCGCGTCCTGCTCGTGCTGCTGTTGAGACTGTCCATAGCCCTGGTCTTCTCCCAGTAGGTTAATCATCTGAATTCCCCTCTGCTGTTATCCGTTTTGCTGCCACATAGGAAATAGCTGCCCGTTCTTTTCATCAACTCTCCAGTCCCAACAAAGCAGGTATCCAAAACTCCTTTTTCCGTTACCTAGACTGCCTGTCCTTGGCAACGTTTCTTATATTCGGAATCGATGTCCCCTAATCGAGAAGGAAAATACTCAAGCCAACAAGGTATAAATCAATCCGTCAATTAATCTGTAGAACTGGGCGTTTTTGTACACAGTTCTACCGTACTTCCTGTTCCCTGTTTCCTGCTACCAATAGTGTCCAACTGAATATTCGAGTTGTTCGAAACCAAGCTAGGTCTCGAATCCCAGACTTCCTTGCAAGCTGCTCTTGACGTTGTGAAATAAATAATGGCATTCCAAAAGCCTTGGAGAGGGATTACGAGTGCCGACAAGATATTCAAAGGGTAGCTGACTCTCCCTAACACCAAACTATATACACGATTCGCGCTGGAAGGTACCCATGTGATAAGCAATGAGGCAGCGAAGAGCGCAGCGCATTTTGTATACGCCCATGTGATGTTATCTAACCCCGCTGGACCGAAGCTGTGAGTGGTGGCTCGAACAGGTGGTGGTGATGTTCTAGTCTGCCGTTCTTCATCAGGTGGCAAACTGGATATCGTGACCGAATACTGGTCTCTCCTTGCAGCTGTACTGGGAGGTGGAAGATCGCTGCGTGCCGAACCATTATAGGATCCTCCGCGTTCACGATTGCTGCTGCAAATCTGAACCTCAGTTGTTTTCATTCCAGTAAAGGGCTTGCCGTTGTGTGTGTTGAGATGACCCCCACTTGAAGACATACTTCTGATCGCCTTACGTTTCTTGAAGACACCCTTGCCAACCAGTATGTATATAACAATCGTGCTCAGCATAAATATCCAAATCGGGGCATAAAACAGGGCAATTCGTAGGGGTTCCCAGCCGGTCGAGATCCAGCACCAAAGCTATGGAGACCTTTTCAGCACTACATTACTAAGAAATAATGATGAACAGCTTACAGTAGCATTTCCATAGACTCGTCCACGATCTTCGGACCTAATGAATAGTAAAACGAAGGCTGGAACAAAAGGTAGGCCGTAGCAGAGGATTAAATATCTCCCAGTCCATTGCATTAATGTTGTAGTGTCGTATTGATGAAATATTGCGAGGTAGACATTGATAGCCATGCCCAAGGAACAAAGCACATCTGCAGGCTCGAACCTACTTATTGCATTAGCTCCTTACAATCCGATTACAAGGTTAGAATACCCACATCTGCTGAAGAAAGCCTTGAACTTGACAGAGAGCACTATTCTGCCCAGCTGTGATTCCCGCTACACCGATAAGATGGGCAATATTGGAGAGGACATTGCTGAAAGATGCGTAGAATATGAGTGTGGTTGATGGCCTTCGGAAAGCTTTCACGCTCAAGAAGGTGATTATAATTAATGTAGTTCCTATTAAGGAAAGGACGGCGCTGGATTTCTCGACGATGGCGAGGATATGTATCTGAGAGGCAGTTAACTTAGTTTGGGCCATCGGGCGGTTTTGGACAGAAGAGATGAGAGAAAAGTGCTGCGTTGAGCGTGAGTATGCAGCGGCGAGACTAACGTTATTAAAAAGAGAAAATAAAGTTCAGTCGATTCAACTATATTCCCCACGCGCTTTGTCCTAAGAATCGGCATTTTCTAAGTGGAGCTACTGTATTTGGAAAGTAAATCTCTCCAATCCCGTGTGGGGTAAGCCATCGAACTCTGTTCACTGTAGGACGAGTCATGGAGTTGGTTAGTTACCCCACATTTGAAACGCAGGGGAAAAACTTAATGAGGGATGGGAAGCTATTGAAACGTAAGGAGATTACTAAAACACGGCTGTGCGCATAAGAGCCGTGGATTAACCTTATAAAAACGCTAGGAAAGTTTAACAGCCTATGGTCAAAAGACTGCGATTTAAGCGACCTTCTCAAGATTTGTCACGTCTTTGCTATATCCAAGTTCAAAAGAATTGACCAAGTTATAAAATTCTTCAATATTCCGTGCACCTGGAGACTTGGAATTATAACCATGGACTCTTTAACAGGATTAGCAAATACGACGCCAATTCTAAGCAGAGGAACACGAGTCAGTGGCAGCATTATTACGCATGACAGCCAAGATGCGTTTTCCAAGCTGACCAGCACCAGCCCCGCAGGGAGATGGGTTGGAGAAAAAGAATAAAAAGTCCAAGCCCGTTTTAGGGTTACTTTTGGTGTCAGCAGGGGTGTATTCAAAACTTATTCCCTTTTAATAAGGTGATGTTGTATCAACCTTGTTCATAACAACATATACTACGCAAAGGACGGCATTGATGTTAACTCGAAGGATAGCTGTGGCTGGACACCGCTATCGTGAGCTGCTAAGAACGGGCACGAGGCCGTTGTCGAGGTACTGCTCGCAAAGGACGGCATTAATGTTAACTACAAAAAGTAAGATTATAAAGAAAAGTGTGGTTTACTGTTTCTATAAAAGTGTTTTCACGTCAACTACAGTAGATAAGCTTGATAACAGTAAAATAACAGGAAGAAAACGGTGAAGAAAGCGATAGCGGGCGATAATGCCATGGTATATCAGAATCATCTTCACCGCCTTCATCAGCTTAAAATACACGGCGACCCTGGTGATAGGGGAAAGCTCGAGGATATGCAAACGATGAATATTTACACCCCATGGAGGTATAATCCGTGGATCCCATAATCTTCATAATGGGCTTTGCTGTATGTCCTTGAGGTTTTGCTAGTGCACCTAGAATTCTCACTAAAATCGACGATATCAGAGACATCATGGAAATGTCACAGGGCACTTCGCGTGGCGATAACCCAGGAAGAAAAAAGTTATGGATATTGAATCCTTGCTCAAGCGCTACTGGTGGTGAGTTCATTCATGTTACCTATGCTGGGGAATGGAGTGCAATTTTCGTCGAGGAATTTCGAGTCTTTTCTGCCATAGACAGTTCTTTGATGGACGTGTGAAATGTGAGGTTGGAGTTTTGAAGAATGGAGAGTTGACTAATGAAGATGTGGATAAATGCTGAGCTTGCTGTATTGATATATGCACCTACTTACATATTAGAGGCACGAGATGGGAGAATGGAACAGGTTACGTAATAAACCGACCGCCCCTCCTCACTCGGTAGTAAACGAGACCCCTCCAAACTTCACCACCTTTGAATTCGAGGCCTCTTACGATTAACGGTATTATGGACAGAGAAATTAAACCAGCTCTCTTAACACCATGAACAGGATGGAGTAGAGTAAAATTTCAATAACCGTGTCCGTGCTCTGTGGAGTAATGGGAGGAAGATGGGTGACTTTCTGGACGAGTACCCAAACTCTCCCGGGGCGGGAACCTGTGTATATTTTTATGGACAGCCAAGGCAGACTTGGTGGTAAAGTAAGGCCTCGGTTTATTTGCATTGAGCGGCGTTTATTGGACGGAACTGTCCGTTGTGTAACAATTCGGTGAGGCGTTCTTTCGGGTGCGAATGGACAGAGCCATACTTCATTGCCAGTCTTTTGCCGAAAGACCTTTTCTTGACAACACATCTCTCTCCATCTCCATCTCCAGACTTCTAATAAATTTACAAGTGATTGTCCGATATCCTAGGCGATTTTGAACGACAGGAATTTATTTGGCATTCTCTACTAAGAAGAAGCCTTGTCTGCTGAACAATCCCACGAGGTTGAAGAAAATGAGCGGCCCAGTCTCTTTTGGGAGAGTGACTGGAGCAGTGGCAACTGTGCAAAACGAGAATTCAGCATCTCTAGTGTCGGTAAACGCTGATTTCACGCTCCTCAAACTTGAGGCTCCCATAGAGTTCAATGCATTAGGAGCAGCGATCTCACGTAAGAGAAAAGAGGATGCTGAGGAAGGTCTTCTACACAGAACGGCCCGAAGATTGGGAGCGTTGTTCGAAGGAATATTGCCTCCGACAGGCGATCTCTTCAGGGCTTATGGAAAGAGAGTGTCAGAAATAATAGCAACGCCCGGTGTCGACCCGCGAGAAGGCTCTGATAGGGATGGCATATTTGCGAATCACATTGGCGCAGATACAGCTAGTATCTGGGCAGCTGCAACCTCAGGAAGTGCCGCTATAGCTGCCCACCTTCTAGGTTGCATGCTGGCTAGAATATTCACCGGTCCGGAGGCAATTTCGATTTGGGTCGAGATTGTTCAAAAACAGAAAGAGTATATCCGAGGGAAGGAAGTTAATGTTCTCTACTCCCACGAATATCAAGGCGCGCTCTCGGCCGCTCAGCAAGACATTAAACGAGATGAGCTTGCAAACTGGGACGCGAGTGCTCGGGCATGGCTGCAGAGTGCCGATAAAGCCAAAGCATTGCAACACACGCAGACGATGCTTATATTAAACAATGCCAGTGTCCCCGTCAACAACGAGCATGACTTATATACCAGTGTTATGAAGGCCTGGACAGCTGCTTTGGAAGCTATGAACAATCTTGTCAGGGGCATTCCACAAAGGGTACAAGACGGAGCTGCGCTACTCGGCATTTCATCGTGGCATCTATACCCTGATATGAGACTTTACGGAGCATCGTGCGCTGAGGTGAAGCAGAAGGATCCAATCTTTGACTCGACCGCTTTCCTCACCCTGGGCCTCCAACAAGCTCGAGATGAAACAAAGAGTGTATATTGGTCCCTCCCTTTAGCTTGTCTGCAGTACTACGGAGATCCTATAAAAGCCTCTCGAACCGTGGGACAGGACAACTCCAGAATAACTTATCAACAATTCGCCTACGTCGTCCTTGGGTGTCTCTTTGTAGGCTGGGGGGAATTTGCGAAAACGAATGAGAAAGGGTTGCGATGGGTGGAGATGCTGGCAGCGGAAATGGACCTGTCCCCGGGAAAGCGTCATGACAACATGCATAAGCTGAAATGGCTGAGTTACCTCGCCGCCGCAGCGAGTGGACTCATTGACTGCGACGAGTCGGAGCAAAATAATGCACGCCAATTGATCAATCTCGGAAGAAGAAGATCGACTTTCCTCCAGCCACATTCCAACATCCCTCCCCCGCTATTCGGTATCTCTACGATTGAAGTGTTATTGCCACTTCTCAAGAACGACAGAGAGCGCGTAAAGTTTCTCCGAAAGCTCTCCAGGTACCTCAAATTGGATTTACCTCAGTTTCTGATCCGAATTAATGGAGCCGAATCAATCAATAACGACATGCCAATAGAGTACGCCAGTACGATGCCTCTTCCAAAGCCTCAGCATAAGCGGATGCGCGATGGGAGCTCCAAGGAGAATGTGTCTTGCGCAGAACGGTATATCCGGTGGATATCTCTATTGGACACACAACTGAGTCTTTGCATTCGAAGAAGCGAAGACTTGAAAATTATCCCAAACGCTATTGAAAAGCTGAACTCTCTCCTTGAACTCGAAAAGATTGAGGAGGCTGCTCGAAAGAGACAGTCTTTCCAAACGATTGGCATTAATCAGGATCTTCAAACGGCTTATTCCAGGCGTTTGGAAATAGCAGAGCTTCGGGAGCTGATCCGAATCGGTCAGCGAAGACTAGAGATTGAACAAGCAGGAGAGATATGCCTTCCAGTAGGGAACTATATCAGGGATCCTGGGTATAAATACTCTGATCAAGGACTCATCTTCAGTTCCGAATGGGATTTTTTTGATGCATTGAGCGATATAACAAAGAAGATGGAAGTCGATAACGGAGTGCAGTTCGCGGTATCACAAACGTTCTACGTTGGCGATGCTGATCTTGCGGCTCTGTGCTCTATCACTCCGACGCGTACCTTGACCTTAATTCAAAAACCGGTGCCAATGCCAAACTTCATCATCAGCCCAGACTTCTTGGAGAGCTATCTCTCGCGACGAAGTTTCGATGTAGGGAAGCTGTCATTTTATCTCGCTAGTTCGAAACACTATTTCATTCAGGACGAAATAACAAGCCTAAAAGCATGCGCAATGATGGCAGACATCTATAAGTTGCTACCAGATGCCACGATCTCGACTTTGGTCGTCGGCCAGCCTCTCTCTCGAGCGAAATGGATTCCAAGACCGCCCCAGTCTGACCCCCGGAACCTCGGAGGCACTTTGACACTCGCTCAGGCCTTTGCATGCGTGGCAATGTTTGAATCGGGAACATGCAATCTTGACCCAAGCACTCTGTCAGAAGTCTTTGCAATGTCTTCCGGGAACTCCCTTTACGTTGCCGGAACACTACTCTGCGATCCATACGAACAACCAACACCGTCGGAAATTCGTCGAGTAGTGGGAAACATTGGCAGAGCAGGCATACATTTCCTCATCTCTCCGCCAGAACTCAAAATCCGTCCAGCGAATCCAGAGAAATGGATGTCTATCAATCATAATCCTTTCGATGGGAAGCTTGAAAATCACTTCGAACAGACTTCCATCCATCTCTCATTTACCGACTACGTCATACCCTTGATTACTGAGGACAATCCACGCCACATTATTGACCAAGCGGTTGTTCTCTTGGAGACGCTTGTCTCTGTATATGATGGAGGGACATGGGTAGCCGAAGTGGATATCTTGAAGACATTCAGACAGTCAATTTGTCGTGAGACATGCGAGAAAGCGAGCCATGGGCATACTGCTTCGGGAAAGAAGGCCAGCTATGAAGCAATAAAAGCCGAAAATCCACATCTCCTTGTGACTAGTGTTGAAAATTGGGACGAGCTGATTGAAGCACACTCGATTGGTGTTATTATCGTGCGAGCGCACAAAAATTGGCTCGCAAGACTTGCAGCGACAGCCATATCCAAGAAGCACGACTTCATGCCTATTATATTACCCGAAGATCCTTGTTGGGCATGTTGCGCAGAGCTGGTTCCACGACGTCCCAATTATAAGGTTGCTCTTATTTGTTAAGCAGTACGGACACTTCTGCTGGGCTGGATATATGAATCTTTCGGTGCTTCTAAGTAATAACAATAGAGTGACGTTTAATGGATACAATGGAGCTTATTTGTAACGTATCGTTGAAAATGAATTTGCAACTTAGGACTGCCCTGGTGGGAGTTGGTTGGAATTGCCTAATCTGGTATAGCCTGTATTTTCTTCTTTTCTGTAGCATAAGGGAGCTCTTTTCCCTCCTTCTAATTTCAGCTCCTTAGATATCAAGCTAGCTCTAAAAAATTGCCACTATATCCCCCCCCCCCCAAACACAGCTCGACTGATAGTAGGTTTCATCCAGAACAGAGTACCCTCTTGGAAAAATGAGAAACTTCTCTGCGAGCAACATGAATCTTTCTCATTCGTTCATTGTATACTGAATCTTGAGCTCTATGCATTTACATCGTTTCGGCGATTCCGTAGATGTCGCCATAAGCCCGACCGCCCATCTTCATTTTACAGGTACCTCATCTGCCTTCTCGCCCTCAACACTATGCTTCACATAAGCAGGACTCTCCAGTACCTCCCCACCCTCTACCCACACCTTTTCCAACTCCCCCTCGATCTCAGTCTTCCTAGCCTCCCACTCCTTAACCTTCGCCAGCCTCTCTCTCAGCTCAACCAACTCCCTTTCAACACCCATCTTCTCCTTGTCCGTCCCAATCCTCTCATACTCCCATCCCGACCCATCTTCCCCCAGCCCCAACGTCAGATTAAAAGTATGATACCTCTTCAAACTCGCCCTCGTCGAAATCGTAATCAGCGTTATACCCTTCTCCTTACACCTCTGATAAAGTAATCCCTCCACATCACTCGACACCGCCGACGTCCCTTCGTCAATAAACGCATACCTTGGCTCATGATACAGCAGCCTTGCTATAGCCATACGTTGCTTTTCGCCTCCAGACAAGACATCTTTCCATTCTTTCCTTGTATCCCAACCCCCTTCTCGGTCGGGAAGGTAGCCGAGACGCGCTTCTTCGAGAACGTGTTTGAGCTCGATATCTCTGCGGCCACGATCTCGCATCTCGATTTCGCCATCGGGGTAGATTACTTGGTCGCGGAGGGTGCCGACGGAGAGATAGGGTCGTTGCGGGAGGAACATGATGCCGTCTGTGCCGACACTGCGGGGACGGGAGACGAGACCGCGGTAGACGGGCCAGAGTCCTGCTACAATGCGTGCTACTGCTGATTTGCCTACGCCGTTTGCGCCAGAAATCTGGATATGTGTTAGAAAGAGAATATTGGAAGTGAGGATTGGGTCGTACCAGGAGATGTTCACCGGAGTGAACGATGAGAGAAAGGGAATCTATCAGCTCTTCGCCACCGTGTGGGAAGATGGATGGCGCTACTACTGGTACGTTTTCCAGACGTACACCATCGTAGCCCTTTTGGATCGTGCCTTGAACATCAGATAGGGAGAAAAGTTCTGCATGCGTACCCCGCGGTGGGAAGTAGGCGTTCGCGTGTACTCGGTGAAGGGTAGAGATTAGAGTGTACACTCTGCTTGTGTAGCCTGCAAGTTCAGAAAGATCTTTGATGGAATACATCATTCGGCCTCCGGCATCGGCAAGTGAGAGCATGAGGCGCTTATTGGTGATGAATTCCTTCATACGTCCTCGTTCTCTGCCACCGCTGCCTGAGATTTCAGCAAGTTCTTGGATGCCACCAAGTCCTCCCCAAGCTGGTAGGAAAACAGGGAGTGCGCTGAGGAGATAGCCGTATGCACTCCAACTATACTTGAGGACAAAGTCTTCGAGGATGTTGTAGCGGATCTTCAGGGTGTAGATTCCCTCCATCCATTTCTTCAGACTCCGGAATTCCTTGTCTAGGAAATTCTTCTCCATGCTTGCACCGCCATAGAATGCGACTTCTTCAGCATTGGCAATGAGACGAGCATGGAGACCTCTGAAATCGCCCTCTTTCCGTCCCTCCACTGCTTTTAACTTGCCAAACGGTGGCGATAGTCTTCGCAGAATTGTGGCAGTCAAAAAGTAGTTACTTAGTAGTCCAGTCAGGGCTAGAGGGCCAAGTGATCTATAAAGCTGGTAATTAAATACCAAAAGATCCACGAATGGCTTTCCCAGTGATGAGTAGAGACTCGCAGCAGAGGCGCAGAAGTGTGTGAGATCCTGGGTGATGAATTGATCTGCACCCTGCCCAATTCCACCGTCCAGGTTTGACAATTTGTAGTAATTTAGATTGTTGTTGAGGTACAGATCGTGAATATATCGAGTGAGTCGTGTCCGAAAGGCGATTGAAACCTTCGATTGCAGGAATTTGATCATAGCGTTTGTGTATGAGGCAAAGCTCCCGATACCGCACCACTTGATGATTCCCCATATGAATGACTTGCCATTGCCGGCCACCAGGTCCCGTACAATTTCACCGTCCAGCCGGGCCACCACCAAAGACAGATATGTCCGTAACATGAGGAAGAACCCATGACTCAGCAGTAGACCCGTCTCCTTGCTCGTCCATCTCGGTATCATTATGCTCAGCAAACTCAGAAACTGGTGCAAGAATGCCAGATTCAACCCTGGTTTCGTTTGCGGAGGAGGGATCTGAGGTGTATGCTGGCCATCAGTAAGCCCGGATGCTCTCGGAGGGTTGAGAAAGAGTCGTCTATGGGCATCGAAGGTCATGGGTTTCGTGGGGTGGATCGTAACTTTCGAAGTAGAGTCCTTGTAGGGTACGAAGATAACGCGCGATCCATCCTTGTTCTTCAAGCCAGAATTCCTTCGCAGCAGTCGTCTGCCCTGCTCCTTCTCTGCTCTCCGCTTCTTCCACCATCGTGTACCACCAACCCCGCCAGCTATGATTGAGGCCGTGAGGAACAGTGTTCCCAAAAGTCTTGTTGCCTTCGATGTGTTCTTGAGTCGCTGGCGGAGGAGGTCGGCATATTGGTGGTAAATAGATCCCAACGGATCTGAGGACCCTCGCAGAGTCGATTGAACAGCCATTGTGCATTCAGTGGTGTCCGGGCTGGGCTCGCAGATCCAAAAGTTGCTGTTTGGTTACTATTCCGGCAACTTCATGCCATCTTGTTCCGTCCGCGCTTTGCTTCAACAGCGAATCCAAGTGTTCTCGACGTTGATCCTCTTGGTCAAGACTTATTGCAGTTTCCAATTACATTTCGTGTTGGTTGTCATTCATCGAGGTCATTAAACTCTGCAGAGCATCGTGACGTTCCTGATGGTGGCTTGGCCTAAGCATGTGAATCCGCATCTGGGGGGTGTTCTGGGGTCAAAGTCCGAGGCATGTGTACCGCCACGTGGTATGTCACATGACGAGCCTCGATTTTATTACCTCACAATCGACCATGTGCAGGGACCTAAGAAAAGTAAATCCTGTATCTGATCGGATTGTCAAGATGTAGATCATCCAGAGAACTTAGTTTGCATGTTACTTTCTTCTCATGACTTTGTCAATTGCCGTGGATCCCATTCCCGGCCAGCCTTAACAGCCCATCTGCATGTCGCCTTGCAAGCCCTCCTTCTAGAAGGCTTTCCTCAGCAAACCGAACAGCTGACCCAATATGCAACCAAGAGGCCACGGAAGCGCACTCAAAGAGATCCGGTGGCGACTGCGAACCTTTCATGCAAACGAACGGCCTCCGGATCGAGAGGAATTGTTTGCTTCTTCCCACTTCACCCTATCCCCTATTCTGCAGTGGTCGAGTCAACCTCCTTATCGCTTAGAATGGCTGAAGATGACCATGAAGCGTATCTGAACCCACGTGAATCTTAACAAGTCAGAACTCATGGCTTCGAAATAGGTCAAGCTTTATCCCGGTTGAAAGGGAGGTCTATCGTGCGAGCGGCCAGCCGATAGGCCCCTCCTGTTAGCCGCCCAGGTGGATCTGAGTTTGGACCTCAGTTTCTCAACGTCAAAAGAATCATCACCATCACTGAAATCCATGAATTTGGATCATGCTATAGGACGGAATTGAGAAGCAGGTACGGGCCTTCAGAGTGGATGTGGGAAGCTTTCTCGTAGTACCTGGGAATACAGAGATGCGTCTATTTCTATTCTGGGCCGTCAAACGATCCAAGTCGGTGGAAGAAGGTCGAAATGCATTCTTTCGACCTACATCCAGTTTCTGAGTAATCCTTGGCGTACGTGTGTTGACCATAAGTATTGAAATCAGGTCTGGATAAGAAGCACGAATAAGTACAAAGAAATTACCCTTGAGTGTCCCTATTTCTCGTCATCGAGATGTATGAATAACCTCATACACGATGGATCAGGGTAAAATGTATGGCAAATCACCACAACCCTGAAAAAGGACGCTTCACATCCCAGACTTCCAACCCAGCAAGGTAACGGTTTTGGAGGTGACTGGCCTTTGATAGGATGATTTCCATGGTTGAAAGTCAGGGCGCCTAAATGTTATTCGTCCAAATTGCCCCCCCACGAGCTTTCTTGAAAGTGTGGCTGACCGAGATGCGGATGCTTCCAGGCTCTGAATGGATCACGATCCAAATGGTGGACGCAGGTCAGAACTAGTTCAGACTCTGCACGCTTATGCTTTGTACGGAGTACTTTTGATGGAGAAGCGGAAGGGAAGCTTTTTGATGCATGATGAAGTATCCGTACTCTTTTCCCATGCGCCAAACCTTTACTGTACTCAACTCAGCTCCCCTTTTTCTTCAACACCATCAAATCATCTTCACAAACGTTCAATTTGATTCAGTGATTTGTTCCATATGAAATCGATCTAAACAAAATTATTCCAATACTTACATAATCCTCCCGTATCTACAATAGGCACGACTTCCCCCCGAATGAAAGCTCTCGAGTTAGCTTAATCTCGCTTCGCTCGCCTGCTAGACCGACCACCCTCTTCGAACCTCTGTTCTGCGCTCAGCCTCTCTTTCGATCCTCCTTCCCTACAAGAGCTTTGCGAGCGAGTACTATCCCAGCTCCGAGCATCAACACTCCCTGCATCAACTTTCGCATCGTGCGCCGACGATCATCAATCGTTCAATCGAGGTTGCGCGACGGTAGAGGCTGGGACAGTAATTCGGGTTCTATCGACGCGCGGAGATAACGCGAGGTCAAGGGACAAGAGAAGGACGCTCGACAGGATAAATTAATCACGGCGCTCACCTAGAGAGCCACAATCGTTTACTCCAAGAGACATATCCAGGTCATTGCCCTCGATGAGTAATGAAGTAGCTCAGCCGACTGAGCAAGACCTTAGCCGCTCGACATCTGCAGAAGGCGCGAAGGGGACAAAACCACCAGCGCTGGATACATCAAGCTGTGAGTCTTTCCAATCGTCCATCCTTGTTTGAAGCATTCATCTTGCGGCAGCGATTGGCGTGCAGATTGTATCATGGGCGATAGCTAATAAAGAAACAGTTACAAATACTCCCCACCCTCCAAGTTCCTCCACACAGGCCACCGCGAACAACACTGCCAGCACTGAAGAATCTGATACCACAATCGCTCAAAACGACAAGGACTATCTGAAGGTGGCAGACGAGGCGCCAGAGCTTCCCGAAAAGAGCCGGGGACTACTTCACGTTCCATCAAGATCCTCGTCAAACAAGATACAACCATCGCCTACATCTACTGGTCTCAGTGGTGCAACTGCTAGCGATCCAAGAGGGAGTCTCGGGGGACGGTCAAAGGAGTCAAAAACAAGCATACTTGGTAGGAGACGGAATGGGAGTGCGACAAGCAGCAAAATGTCGATAACACCGCCAGGCCCGTCTGCGGGTCCTGGGAACGCCAATCCCGCCACTTCCAATGCTACTGCAAATCGCTCAACCAAGAAGAAGGGCGGTTTTCTGTCGTTTCTCTGCTGTGGGGTGCCCGATGGTTCAAACACAGTGAACGATCCAAACGATGTTCCTCCGAAGGTTACAAAGATCGGCGCAGGGGGACGTCCAGCTACGGCAAGCAGGCCAGAGGTGCAGCAAAGTAGTGTTGTCCAACCTCAGACGGAAAAGGATGCCCTTAAGCAGGCCGAGCCACAAAAGGATGACATGAAGGACGTACAAGCAAGGATGACCGAACCGTCAGGACCAAATGGCGAGCTGACAGGGGGGGCACGGGATCAGCCATTACCTGAATTACCCAAGGAAGCAGAATCAAGCACTCAGGCGAGTCGAACAAATCCATCTGTTGTAGTCCAAGCGCCTACGAGAGCGGAGTCAAAGAGAGTACCTTCAACTCAATCTTCGTCCCAAGATCAAAAGGATAGCGAGGGTGACATTACGATGGAGGACTCGGAGCCTTTGCCACCAACCGAAAAAGAAGAAATCGCAGTTCCCGTGCCTCGAAAAGATGAGACGGTTACCAAGACGGTCTTACCGCTCCCACCGCCCGGACCAGCGCCAAGCGAAGAGACCGTCCCGCCTGAACCAACGGAGCAAAAGCAGCAGTGGTTGCTTCCACCAATAGCGCCGCGCTTTAAAGGGAAGAAATGTCTAGTGCTCGATCTAGACGAAACTTTAGTTCACAGTAGTTTCAAGGTACGTACGTCTGTTCTTTTCTTGATTTCAGCAGCTAACTAGATTTCCAGATCCTACACCAAGCGGACTTTACCATTCCTGTTGAGATCGAAGGACAATATCACAACGTCTACGTGATCAAGAGACCCGGTGTGGATCAATTTATGAAACGAGTTGGAGAACTTTACGAAGTTGTCGTTTTCACCGCTTCCGTTTCCAAGGTAAGAAGCCTCTATCCTTTTTCACGTGATACATAGCTGAATTCCTCCAGTACGGCGACCCCCTCCTCGACCAATTAGATATCCATCATGTGGTACATCACCGTCTTTTCCGAGAGAGTTGCTACAACCACCAGGGCAACTACGTCAAGGACCTCTCACAAGTTGGCCGCGACCTCCGAGAAACGATCATTATCGACAATTCACCAACGTCATATATCTTCCACCCCCAACACGCCGTTCCCATCAGCAGTTGGTTCTCAGACGCTCATGATAACGAGCTTCTCGACCTTATCCCTGTTCTTGAGGATCTCGCAGGCTCGCAGGTACGGGACGTCAGCTTAGTCCTCGATGTCGCCCTCTGAAGCAAATTAAAGTGCGATACTGCATGCAAATACACTTGCTATCATAGCGGATGGCGTTCGGTTGATACCTTTGGTTTCATTGTAGAATGTACTGTTTAATCTATATAATGGGCATGGCGTGCCAGCTCAATTTGACAAAGGAGGGGAAGGGCATTTTCGCGGTCGTACAAAAATACGGAAAGAGTTGGTTGTCTTCGAAGTAGGAAGCGAACAAGCGAGGTCTTTCGAGGAACTGTATTGTTGCGGGATCACAAAATAGATTGGGTCCTGTCACTGGGGACGGTTCTCAAAAGCACACAGAACAGACATCCATTGATGGATGAGGCTGTCGCATCTTATTTTCTTGTCCCGATCCTCGGGAGGAATGGGGAGGAGGGAGGCCGTTGAGTCGGCAGACCAGACAAAGCAATTCCAGGTTTCTTTTGTTCATCTTCTCTTCATTCAGCATTCGCGAATAAGCGCAAGACCTTCATGTATCAAAGCATAGTCGAGGTGTGATGCATTTTGGCATCGAATAAAATTGCCGGGTCTTGAGTCGTTTGAAAACGTAGGACGGACCTATTCATCTGTGAGACTCGTTTATTACTGAATTGTAAATGATTCACCCGAAAGCAACAATTAGAGATCAAAAAAATATCCTCCAAGTTAAAACCATACTTATTCAAAAGTCGCTCCTGCCCCAGATTCAACTCAGCTAGCTCCGAACTAGCGCGCTCTAATCCCTGTCAGAAATCGAGCCTCCTTTCGAAGTTCGTGTCCTCAATATTTCGAGAACACCCAAGTCACACGCACACGACCTCGATCAATCCACCACTGCCACTCCTTTATAACTTCGCAAGCCTGTCAATTATCTAGATCTACGCCCTCGAATTCACAATGGTATGTCTCACTCCATCTCCCAACCCTCTCTTCCACAATGCGATCGCAATCGCAACAGCAACAGCAGACCTTCAAAACACCCCTACCCATCTCTTCAGAATCTGTTAGAGAGGTTCAATTCACAGGAACTATTGACTGATAATCTTGCACAACAGTCATCACCACGCCCCTCATCCCCCGTCAACTCGCCCATCGGCACCCCCGGCGCCAGCTCAGGACGTCCTTCCTCCCCTACTCCCCCTGGAGGCCCAAAGACTGCGATTCGACGACGTGCGGCGGCGGACCAGAAGGATAAGGTTGCGAACGCGAGGCCTAGCTCTACGAGAGCGGCGGGTGCGGGTGGATCTAGCAGCACTATGTTGAGTATGTGATTCTTTTGTTCGTCGCTGGAGGGTGCGCCAAGAGGATGGTTGGATTTCCAAGATATGGAGAGGGCTTTGAGAAGATTATTCTGGATTGAAGATGCGACAGACACTGTTCTGGAAAGGGGATGGGTTGAGGCGGATTTGGGATACTTGCAGATGGACAGCATGTGAGAATTGGATGCTAACCAGCTACTAGGACTGTACACCGATGAATCCCCAGGATTGAAGGTTGATCCCGTCGTTGTCTTGGTTCTTTCTCTGGTCTTCATCTTCAGTGTTGTGGCACTACACAGTACGTCTGCCCTCTCCTTCCCATCTATATCCTGTACTAACAGTTCCAAAGTCATTGCGAAGATCACGCGCAAATTTTCGAGCTAGATGGATATCGAAGGACGGATCAGTGGAAGTATGGGAGTGACAGGATATCATAACCGGGTCAATGTGGGCTTTTCGGCCTGGAAAAGGATCATAAAAGATGCATGAGGTTCATAAGGCTGGTTAGCGCAATTTGGGCCATTTCTTGAGGCCGTTGTACTATACGCAATGCAGATTTTGGCACCATAGATTCCGATTTTCAGATGTGTCATGTGTCCATGAGGACTCTCATCACTGTAAAAGAGGTAAACCGTATGTTGCCTTCGAAGTTTTAAGGGTTGTTGGGACGAGACTCAGTCACTCAGTAGGGTTAGATGATTGCACCACAATGGAAGCATAATGGCCTGTGTGCAGGGGTGGAGCAGTGATATCCCTTTGCATGCCCAGGTAGATGTCGGTGTCGTGCTCGCAGACTTCGTCGGTAAATTAGTTTCTGTCGAGGCACTTCCTGTCCCCGTCTTTCCCAACGAAGAAGCAGCTCAAGCTGAACAGTTCAAGAACTCGGGATTTGGAGGTTGTGTGCCCGATATAGGAGAACATGTTTCCGAAGTCGCCAGATTGCTTAGACTAGCCTAAGCCCGTCCCAAAATCTCCCAATCTGAGTACAACCTCTTGTGCCATTTACAATTGTTGCTTTCTTTGCTGTTGGCGAGGGACTTGGCGTTGTCGAGTTTTGAGGAAGGATAAGCCGTATGGGTATGCATTGAGACCGTTACCCTGAGGTTTATATACGCACCTAACTCTTATATCCGCAGCCTCGAAGTCTCCTGTGACAGCGTCTGTTAAAGGACTTCCGAGATTTTCGCCTAGGAATGTGCGAAAATGCAGGCCATTTGTTGGCTTGAGGAGTGAAGCAGCTTTGTCAACATTCTTATTATATGCCTAGAAAATAGTACTGAAACAGTGAATCTTCTCTATGAGCATCTGAAGGAGAATGGATTTTCTCATCAGCATCAAGGTGTAACTGGGCTACTGTTTTTGAATCCTTGCAGGCGCAGGAGAGACGAGTTCAGAACTTCTCCTCGCTGGAAACTTCACGAGGCAGGTAGCGAGCAGCCTTGGGAGTCACATGCGGTGTCGGGCTCACTCGTGTTGGCGATATATTTTGGGCTGTCGAAGCAGTTTCTCTTCCATTTCTCCCACACTGCTAATCGACCGACTTCTTCCCATCCAAAGGGAACGAGAGCAACGGACTCGAAGTTGGAAGGTTCGGAGTTCAACCAACTAGGAGGGAACACTTCCAGGTGCGCCAATCTGCTCGAAGTGTTATATTTTCAGCCTTCTGGCCCGGGTAAGGTCTCTTGAGTTTTTTGTCATTATTTTTTTACCTTTGCCACTGTCGAAGTTCTGCTCATTGCCTTGTCATTGAGCCGTCAAAGAAGGGCTACTTCTTTTGCTCTATACAAAGACGGCCATACACATAGAGAGATCGATGTAACTCCTCTCTGTCGGAGATTGATAGACTCACTCGCTCTGGTTCAATTGTACTATTGAGGAAAGTTAACTTCCCCTCTATATTTACTCTGTCCGCGACTGGCTGACAAACCCCTCCAGGAACTCAGAAGCTCTCCTTCAAGTCAAGGTCTCTGCTAGGGATAAATGAAGCGTCACTTGAGTTCAACAATGGAAGGACAGTTCTGTATCTATCAATGAAAAAAGCTTCTAGTGAATGATTCTTGTCCACGACTTTGTCCTGCCTCTTTATAATTGAGATTTGGCAACTGCATTATCAGTGTCGTGCACGCAGTTGCCGGCAGTATATCTACAGCTGTTGCACCAGTCTTTGTTCTGCACTCTTCTTTAGGCAACCTGTTCTACTTATGAGAATCGAGAACTTGGCACTTCAAACCACCAATTCAGTCCGGCAAGCCATGTTTCAGAACTCCCTAAGGTTTGTGTACTTCCAAATTTCTTGACCCTCCCAGCATTGCCCCACCTCTTTATTTTTGTCATTATCCTTTATTTGCTGTTGTCGAAGCTTTTCTTTTTCTGTCCTGTTCCGAGGGAGGCCGCTGGGCCTGTTCTTTGACAAGGTTTCTGAGGTGCTATGGATGAATGGCTGGCCAGAAAATTGCAACCTTGTAGAAAGGCGCAAACATGAGGCCGGTCGTGGCAGACTCAACTCTACAATTCAGTTCCACTTCATTAAGGAGTCATAGCACTAGCTAGCTCAATAGAAGGAAGAGGTCTCTTTTATATTCCTTCCCTTCAAAACAGGCCGGTAAATTCCCGTTCTTTACAAGAACCTGTCTGAAGATTCACTTCTTAGAGGCAAAGTGACTGATGAGAGATGATGAGAGATAGGGACTCAGAGCAACTTCCATTTCATGAACTTTGATTTGTAGTGTAAAAGGATATGATTGGCACCTCGTTGGAAGTTAAAGCTTAATATTTCTAAATTCTCGCCGCCCGAGACTGAGAGGATGCCAGGATGGGAATGGACGCTCGGAATTTCGGAAGACTTGGAATAAAAAGAGATAATCATGTAATAGAGCTTCGAAGAAACAGCGGGTAAGAGATCAAAATTCATAAATTGCTTTCGTGACTGAAGGAACGTGTGAACGACTGTGTCCGAAACTCAAGTACCTTGCCTCTCGAACCAATGTATCTTGAACGTAAATTGATGCGATAATGAGAGGAAGACGTTTGAAACCTTGCAGGCTTCCTTGAGGTCATCTGATAATTCAGGTCACTTGAACTGCTCTCTGGATCACTCGGATGACAGAGAAGAAAATTCCAACACTTTCCATATTTAGCAAACGGAAAGATGGCTGTGAAAGTCACCGATAATGAAGCAATTCGGGTCTCCGGACAGTTTTCAAACTACGGAAAAGCTGACCTGGTCAATTATCGTGACAAGTTCTCAATGAACGACTGCTCGGTCTTGTGGCACAGTTTTCTTGAGCCTGTATGCCGCCACATCATTCCGGCGCCCTTTCACCACAAACCGCCATGCCCCTAAAAGCTGCCTCCCTATTCGTTCCTGATTGACAGCTTGCCTTGAAGCACTCTTGATATTGAGTATGCAGTCTGATACCCGAGTGTTCAGCCTGATCAATCATTCAACCACACGCTGTCTAGGTCTGTCGTAATCTTGTCCAATCCGGCCACCGCATTGCCACTTCTGGAAAACAGGGAAGTCTGCAGAGGCAGCGTCACCGATACGAATATATTCAACCACTTCAACATTCGAAGTTCGAGGTGCCAAAAAAAAGATATTACTGTAGCTTCCTAATCCCAGAACCTTAAATAATTAAGCATTTGGACGAGCGTTGGACAGCTGCTTACTCGCATCTGTCGACTTACATAGGCAAAGTCAGCCTTAAAATCCAGCAAATAATGCATGTGAAAAGCCATCAACAGACTCGTACAGGGGTCCAAGCTTGTAGCCAGCCTTTTCACCCCGCGCTCCAGGCTCATATCTTCACAGGTTTCCAACCACCGAAGCTCAACTAAACATCAAATCGAGGCCATTCTACACGGAGATTTGGAAATCCGTCCGAAATCATTGTTATAGAGAGCTTGAACAAAGCAATCAGCTTGGTTATAAGTCCACGAATTCACAGCGACAGACTATTTAGAAATATTTGCCGCACATCTCTACTAGCTCCTCGTTGGAGATAGAGAACATATGGAATAATACTTCGATCTGCGAGGCCTATTTCTACGCCTGTTGAAGGTGTCTACGACTGCCACCTCGAAACCGCAATCATGGTGACCAAATCAAGCCAAGATACCAGCAATGCGGCTGCTGAGAGCTCCCAAACGCCTGCAGTTACAGTCCACGCGGCATCTGTTGACGATATACCAGCGGCCCAGCCAGACCCTGCTGCAGATGCCTTACCAGCTGCTATCATAGCTCAAGCAGAAGCCGCAATCTATGGCCAATTTGAAGTCAACGACATGCCACCTGCGGAACGGAGAGCATCGAGAGCAACAATCCGCCAGAATGCTCCTAAGCTAAAGTATGTCTCTTGCAGAAGTAGTTCAGAATCATGTACTAATTTTCTACTACGCAGGACGAAGAACTCCCACCTTGGCGTCCCAAACAATATACTATCGCAAGATGGCTCATCAGAAGCCCCACCAGCGTATGGAGAACATCACAATTCGATAGAAATGAGCCAGGATGGACTCGATACAAAGGCAAAGGTCACAGATGATGGTCGAATCAATATCAACATTAATCAGAAGACTCGCAAATTGTCCGACCTTCTCGTTCCTGCTCTGAGAAATCAACTCCAACTCGCTGCGGAAGAAGATGCTACGCCTCTACCTCCAGGATACATACCACCAGCTCTGGGAGGACTGCCAGGACAAACCCCACCTCCGAAACTCAATGTTGTGATACATGTTGTTGGATCGAGAGGAGACGTGCAGCCATTCGTGGCTCTGGGGAAGATCTTGAAATCTACATACGGCCACCGTGTGCGCCTGGCAACGCATCCTACGTTCAAAGGATTCGTGGAGGAAAATGGCCTTGAATTCTTCAGTATTGGTGGGGATCCTTCAGAGCTCATGGCTTTCATGGTCAAAAATCCAGGGTTGATGCCGGGATTTGAATCCTTGAAGAGTGGTGATGTTGGGAAGCGCCGAAAGGGTATGGAAGAAATTGTCCTAGGTTGCTGGAGATCTTGTATCGAAGCCGGAGATGGTCTCGGCCCCGCACCTAGAAGAGACAGCTCAGACAGTCTTCCAGGATTCGATGGCGGTATCAACATGGACACGAATCCTATGGAACGACCCTTCATCGCAGATGCTATTATTGCCAATCCACCTAGTTTTGCTCATATTCATATCGCAGAGAAGATGGGCATTCCACTCCATATGATGTTTACGTGGGTCTAAATCGAAGCACGAATACAGAGAGATCTTACTAATTTCAATGGATAGGATGCCATGGTCTCCTACACAACAATTCCCTCATCCCCTCGCAAATATCCAATCCTCGAACGCAGACGTGAACATGACGAATTTCCTTTCTTACGCTTTAGTAGAAATGATGACATGGCAGGGACTCGGAGACGTTATAAATCGCTTCCGTGAGAGAGCCCTTGGACTAGATCCGATCAGTTTGATCTGGGCTCCAGGAATGCTGAGTCGTCTCCGAGTGCCATACACCTACTGCTGGTGAGCAAAACTCGTATACCACACGTAATATTCATGCTGATCCCAAAACCAGGTCTCCAGCACTCATCCCGAAGCCCAAGGATTGGGGCCAGCATATCTCTATCTCTGGCTTCTACTTTCTCTCATTGGCCTCATCATACACGCCTGCTCCTGATCTTGCTGAGTATCTTGCAGCTGGCCCACCGCCAGTGTACATTGGCTTTGGCTCTATTGTGGTCGACGACCCAGACGCGATGACCAAACTCATCTTCGAAGCAGTGAAGAAAGCAGGTGTTAGAGCTTTGGTGTCTAAAGGCTGGGGTGGGCTTGGAGCTGACGCAATGGGGATACCAGATGGTGTTTTCATGCTTGGGAATGTACCTCATGATTGGCTCTTCCAGCATGTCTCTGCGGTGGTACATCACGGTGGAGCTGGTACTACAGCTGCAGGTATTGCCACGGGGAAGCCGACTGTAGTCGTGCCATTCTTTGGTGATCAGCCATTTTGGGGTGCTATGGTCGCTCGAGCTGGAGCTGGACCTGTCCCCATCCCGTATAAGCAACTGACGGCCGACAAGCTGGCTGCGGCCCTTACTGAAGCCTTGAAACCTGAGACTTCGGAAAGAGCTAAAGAATATGGACTAAAGATCAAGGAAGAGAATGGTTGTGAAGTTGGTGGCAAAGCTTTCCACGATATGCTGCATGTCGATGACCTCAGATGCAATCTTGCACCGAGTAGAGTTGCTGTCTGGCGTGTTAAACGCACCCAGACTCGATTGAGTGCCTTGGCTGCGAATGTCCTCGCTGGAGCTGGTCTTCTTGATTTCGCCGATTTGAAGCTGTAAGTGCTCCAATCCCTCCGCTGCAAAACAATTATTCACATCATTAGCTACCGACCACGAGAATACGAGACTGAAGATGGGCCGTGGGATCCAATTTCCGGCGGCGCTTCTGCTTTGTTGGGGACTATAGCCAGTCTGTCAATGGGTATCGCGGACTTTCCTATTGAGCTCTTCAGATCCGTCAAGCACAAACATCAGAACTCTTTCAAAGCAGAGTCTACTAAAGAAACTACTCCTAAGGATACCAGCTCTGGCTCTGATACACCCGGTCTTACTTCTCGATCTCAATCTACGCTCGACCTTGGACTGAACGATGAAAGCACTGACCCGTTATCGCCCGATGCTCCTGAATCGTCTTCTCAACAAGCAGGAGCGTCTACCCCATCCACCAAAACGTCTTACGAGAGTACCGAGAGGTCTTCCACTGAAACTCGTGGCACTGATACTCCCTTGACTAGCACGACATCACTAGGGGAAAATCGTGTCGGCTCATTGAGGCAAGCATTGAGAGGGACTCTATCAAGATCACGATCTAGATCGGGAAATCGAAGCCAGGGGACTTTGGGTCGTTCAAATTCAACAGATCGCCGCCCTGGCTCTCGGAGCGGCTCGCGGCATCGTGAAGTCCCTGTTTTTGATCCCAGCAATTTGACGATTGACAATGCAGTTGGAGCAGCTAAGGGCGCCCAACGTATCGTTGCAGCTGGCATGAAATCACCCATGGACTTTACACTTGGCATTGCCCGTGGCTTTCACAATGCCCCTAAATTATATGGTGATGATACCGTTCGACCTCAAGAGAAGGTGACAGATTTGCAGAGCGGTCTCAAAGCTGCAGGAAAGGTAATTTATCCTGAGGAGCCACTGGTTGTACATCGCTAACAGCTAGCAGGAGTTTGGATACGGGTTCTACGACGGTATTTCTGGGCTCATCACGCAACCTATTCGTGGAGCTGAGAAAGAGGGCGCCGCGGGTCTAATCAAAGGTATTGGGAAGGGTATTGGAGGACTCATCCTCAAACCAGGTGCAGGTGAGTTACAAACATGCGCATGAAGTGACTGCAAAATGCTGACAATATATGCTATAGCTATATGGGGCCTTCCAGGTTACACTTTCATGGGGATTCACAAGGAAATCCGAAAGATATTCGGATCAAGCGTTCTCAACTACATGATCTCGGCACGAACAGCACAAGGTTTCGAAGAGTACAAGGATTCCACCCTCCAGGAACGCCAGGATATCATCAATCGTTGGCGAGAACACAAAGCCGAATACCAAAATTCCAAACAGAAGTTGATAGAAACGAGAAGACCCGAAGGTCAAGACACCGGACACCTGTCCCCACGAGGATTCCTCCAGACGAGGCATCTCTCTATTGAAGAACGAAAGAAGTTACATGAGGAAAGGAAAGCGAAGCGTGAGGAGGAACGACACAAGGTCCACAGCAAAGATGGTCGTCGAAGTTGTCCATTCTGCTCAAGATGCAATCCTCATACACACACTCCTCGTGCCGTCCAGACGAGCCCAATTGTCTTGGACTCACCTCGAGAGGCGGCCAAGGACCCCAATGTTGAATTCGAACATGCGATCCGTGCATCTGTGGCAGCAACCTCTCGTGGAAATGCAGAAGAGGATATGATGATCGAGCGCGCAATTCGAGCTAGCGTTAAAGAGCTACAGAAGGCAGGCGGTAACGCTAACGATTCGGAAGCTTTGAATCGTGCTATTCAAGCAAGTATCGCTGAAGCAAGCCGACGTCGCTCGAATGAAGATCCTGCTCTCATCAATATGACTGATGAAGATGCGGAACATCAGGCGCTTCTTGAGAAAGCCATTCAAGAAAGTCTCACAGAGTATCAACTGCCCTCTCAGTTCGCGGATCCCAATGCAGATATCGATACTGATGATGACGAAGCTGTTAAGCTAGCTATTGAGAAGTCTAAAGAGGCACCTACTGTGACAGACGTTGATTCTGATGAGGACGAAAACATCAAGCGGGCCATTGAGAAATCGAAGGAGATCCCTCCCGAGGATGATGACGAAGATATCAAACTCGCTCTCCAAAGGTCAAAAACAGAACACACGAAAGAATTATCACGAGCGCAGACCGAGGAGGAGATCGTTCTAGAGTACGTCAAGAAGCAAAGTCTTGCAGAGGAAGAGCACAAAATGAAGGTGGCAGGGAAGGCGAAGGAAGCGGGGGAGAGCACGGCGGATGAGGAAGCTTTGAACCGGGCTATTGAGGAGAGCTTGAAGGCTTCTGGGGGAGGAAATACTGCTGGTGAGGCGTCGGGTTCGGGATCTTAATCTTTTCTTGATGTTGATATTTGACGATGTTCTGGTTGCACATATACCCATTCTCACGACATAGAGTTAAGAGCGTCAAGTGATGACTATGTTTTCGTAGATATGTTGAGCACATGATGATATGAAGTAAAGAACCTTAGAAATGATGAAGCGACTCCTCTTTGAGTTGTTCTTTTAAGACTGCGTGTTTGAATGCAAAGGTGCAACTCGCAAAGTCTTCGTAAGTATCCTAGCAACTGGTAGATTCTTAAGCTACCTTCCGAGAGACTGATGTTTGGGCTTCTAGATGAGGATTCTTTAGGCATCGCTTGAACGGCTCAAGTCACTGCCCTTGGCCGAGTGAGTTGTCTTGGATTGTGATAGGAGAAGCTCGAAGTCCTTGCTCCATTGGTGATGAAGTGAATAAGTTGGCCTGCTATTGTCTGCCGCTGTTTCCGCCTTGGACGCGAAATTCCTTTATAAATTCTTTAAACCAAAGACTTTTACGTCCCATCGAGCTTCAAAGACAATTCTCACCTCAACTCAACTCCTCGAAAGGACTCCCACTTCTTCGAGATCGCAGTTGGTCAAGCTCGGTGTCAAAATCCACTCTGCAACTGTGACATTAGCTAAGCCGCTTCCTCAATACTGCGACTTCGCTGTTGATCAGAAAAGTCTTTTTATCAACCTGCAGCTGGTCGACTAGGTCTTCATGCCTTCCTACGGACGATTTTTCTTGTCGCTCGCTTCTTGAATTTCTTTCGACTTAACGTACGACCAAATCGTTCCTCCCTACCTTGCCCGTTCACGTCACTCATCGAGTCATTGACAATCGCGACTTCCTGCTACGTTGTCCCTTCCTCTCAACGCCCGCCAACCTTTGACAGGCATACCTTCCATCTACAACCGCCAAAATGACGCCTGATCATTCATCGCTCAAGCGCAATGCTTCCTCCGAATTTGATGCTCTCAACGAAAGAGGCACGACAAACACGTCTCCCAGCAGTCAACACTCGTCACCTCTCTCATCTCTTGAAACCAACACGCCATCGCCTCCTATTTCCAACGAACCACCGAATGGCGAGCCATACCCACTCCTACGGCAAGTCCTCCAGGGGGAAATAAGGTTGCAAGTGGCTTGCGGGGAAAGTCATGCACCAGGTCAAAGAGAGATTCCAAGAAGTGATCCTGCTACAAAAAAGGGAGAGGGAGGGAACAGGAAGGAGAAGATTGAGCACAATTGCAACGCTATTGTTCCTACGAATCGACAGCAGAACGCCAACGATCCAAAGGGTGCACCCAAGAAGCAAGTCAACCAAAACGCTACTCCCGTTAATCATCCGGCAAATCGATCGCAAATCGCGGACAATCGAGACGGCAGACCAAAGAAGCAAGCCAACCAAACTACCACCGCTATTTCTCCTGTGAAGTGGCCACAGGATGCGAATGGTCAACGGAGTGGCAACAAGAAGCGAAAAGTCAATCACAATGGCAACGCGAATGGGGGCCCCAACAGCGCTGAAAAAGCCTCAGCAAATATGAACGCTCGAGAAGCTGCACCTAGGAGCCAAATCAACCCAAACGTCCCCGCCGATCCTCCAGCGAATCTACCCCAAAATCTGAATCAGCAGAGTGGAAACGAGAAGAAGAGGAAGCTGATCCAGAATGGAGCTGGCAATGGAAATGCTCCATCAAATACGAATGCTCGAGAGAATGCACCCAAAAGACAAGCCAACCCGAATGAGGCTCCCAAAAGCGCTGCGAATGCCCCAGCAAACATGAACGCTAGCGAAGGTGCGTCCACGAAGGAGGCCGACCAGAATGGAACTCTCAATACTCTTGCAAATATGAATGCTTTAGAGGCTGCTCCCAGGAAGCATGCCAACCATAGCGGTGGTGCTCCTACGAATGGCTCTTCTCAAGTCGCGCAACCCGGTGGTATCTCATCCTCAGACTCAACGCAGTCCGGATCTCCATCCAGACATAGACGTTCCCCAACTCAACGTGTATGGGCGGAGCTCCCTCCATCTAACTTGCATTTAACTCTAAGTGGGAATCCATCAAATCTCAATGGAAGACCAATCGCAAACTCAGGAGGGGTTGTAAGAAATAATCGCCCCGGTCCTTTACAGATACGATATTCAGGCCATCATCCCGCCTTGGCCAGCTCGCCCCCAGATTTACAGTCAGCTGATTGTATACAACCATCACCTTCGAACAGTCCGGTCCTCCCGCAGCATCAGACACAGCAGCGACAGGTGCCATCCTCGAGCCCAGTTCTGCCACAGAATCATGCTCAGCGTCCACCACAATTGCAGTCCTCAGGCCCGGTCCTCCCTCAGCATCCACATCTGCTACCTCCACACTCGTCAAGTCCACTTCAAGGCTCTCGTGTTCAGTCCCCTCATCAACGTCAAAGTCAATTCCAGAATCTTAACGAGCGTCAACACACACAACCGCACCCGATGTCCAATTCTATACAGCCATCGCCAAGTCCAGAACGGACCGTCCCGCCTCTGGAACCTAAATATTATAGCGGTGATCCCTTGAAGCTCTTTGAAATCCGCACCAACGCTACGTCTGCAGCAGGTAAATCTCCGATCAAGGATGAGAGAATGAGACTCAGCTCCAAAGTCTCTATGATCCTACAGAGCGTGAAGGAGGCAAAATTAGCGGATAAACCTCGAGACAAGACTAGACTGAGACCGCCACCTACACCTCTTTTCGTAGACACAGCTTTGGGAAAGATCAAAGTTGCAAGCACTAAATTCGGTATGTATATTCTTTTGCCTGGATTAGTTCTTTCCGGATATTCCTTCGCATTTTCTGATTCCGCGACCCCTCGCATACATCATCGAACCAAGTTTTACTAACTGTGAAAACAACTAGACTACGGACCACCACCTGAGACCGACACAGTCGTCAATGCTCCAGAGTTCCGCGACATGATGTTTAGAACGGTACCCAATCCTGGAGGTTGCACATTCTGCATGTGGGAATGCGATTACGGCGTCAGCAACCACGATTTTTGGCATCCGGCTGACGCTACAAGTGACTATTGCAAAGCTTGCCAGTATGATAGTAACAAATTCTATCCCGAGTGGAAGTATAATGTCGACTTAGAAGGTACCAACCAAGACATCTCTCTCGACCGGTTCCATGAGCTTGAGGAGATGTCAAATCAGTCGGCTTTGAGAATCAGTGAGAGAGGGGAGAGTCCTTGGAGACCCCAGTATGTTTAATCTGAGTCCCTGGGGTTGCGTGGGGAATTGAGACTAACAGGAATTAGAATCAGATCGAAGAGCAAGATCGATGGAAGTGACACGTCTCATTTCCAGGGCTTGCACTTTTGCAGGGGAAGTCCTTATGGACAGGTAGATATCAGCAAGGCGAGAATCTGTGAGGACTGCAAGCGGGATAAATACGCTATCATGCGCCATCGACACGGTGAGTTACCAGAAAAGCGAAAGATTTCTTTGCGGAGTCCACATTTGAGACCTCTCCAAAGATACTGAGTGGCTACTGATTCCCAGGATTTCCACAGAATCTCTAGTCCTTATCGATAGTCTGAGAGCGCCCAAGGATTTGGACGGAAAGACGACTTCCTCGTTTGTTGGTAGGGCAAAATATGATCCAAGCAGAGGATCGAGACGCTGCATGGTCTGCGTAGGACATGCCACACATGCCTGCGAAGGGTGTCCATTGAGAGTCTGCGGAGGTTGTCACGAGGTCTTGACCACGTTATGTAAGTATTGCTTGGTAGGGGATTCAATTGACTCCCGCTGAAGTGATTTTAGGCAAACGTTACCTGGACAACCTGTTCTACTTCTACGATAGGTTGCATATTCGCAACGACGTAAGTTCAATCTCCACTCTAACATTTATCTCTACCAACAGTCATAGGCTTTCTTACTTCGGTCCGACGCCAGTGGAATGCGACTACCATAGGAGCTTCGCGATTCTAGAAACGGCGATTTGATGCACTGACGTCCTGGGCTGGATGATGCACCTGGAACTGGATCAAAATTGTTGGATTACGAACGGTACTGCGATGAATTTCCCCTCTTTTGGTTTTTTTTACGATACTGAGATAGCCGGTGCTTTGTACCGCCATTTTCTTCGTTTCCGTCGTCCAGAAGGGGTTGGAGCTAGTCTCGCTTCCCCTGAACGGACAAATGGAGTTTCCTCTTTGAGCAGGATCATCTATGGGGCGCAAGGATACGTATGCCGAGAGAGCGAATAGATGAATGATAAATTTCCAGGAACGTTCTTCGCAGCCGAAAGGCCTGGGTTTTTGATTGGGATGACCCGGTCACGTGCTCGGGGTGCTCGGGGTGCTCGGAGTTCCATTGCGGCTGCCTTTCGAGGATATTTACTTACCGCTACTGCCCTTTTACACTCCCACATAATTCCTAAACCTTACTTACACTCACACCAATTGCTTCCCATTCATAATTTCTAGAAAGGTATCAGACGAAGTTAATCTTCACCCAGGTAAGATGCTTCCTCTATTGTTTTGGATTGTTCCTTGCGTTTGAACGATTCTAATTTTAATCATTGGTACTTCATTGAGTCTCAGAGATTAGAGGGTCTCGGCCTCGCTTTTGATCCTTCACTCGAGTTGAACGAGTGGTTTTTCTAGATTTTGGCTTAGTCCCAAGGACTCTTATGACCGATTTGAGTCGTGACTGGGGGGACTTCCAAGGTGCCTGGAAATAGAGTCCTGGCTTTTGGATCATTCACTTGCTTTGACCGTTTGATATCTATAGGATTTGACTAACTGTATCTCATACTATCCAGACAAAGCCCACAAACACCTTCGCTTCACGTCACACAGACGCAAAATGTCTATTCCAGCTTCACCAGAAGCTAATGCTACCGGATCGGCGACTATCATAATTACATACAATGATCTCGCATCATCCCTCTCCCTCATATCAACCGACACCTTCCCCGCCGTCTTCGCCACTGCTCGTATGATCGCCCTCATGGAAAGTATGTACTTCTCGAAGCATTCTGTGTCAAAATCTATCTGAATCGTTGAGATTTGCTCACAGATTCTACTCCATGGATGACCACTTTGGAGTTCAACCTCGTGAAGCCCGCTTAGTTCCAATTTTCTCCTCCATTGAGCGATTTCTGACTTCGTTTTTACAGTTGCCGCCGCACGAGTCCTGACCCCAATCTTGGGCCCAGGACAGATGAGTGTTGGTGTTAGTGTCGACGTCACGCATGGCGCACCGACACCGCTTGGTGCGAAAGTCGTTGCGGAAGCTAGGTATCTTGGCAGAACTGGAAAGGGAGAGAAGTTGTACGAGTTTGAAATCAGCGCGAAGGACGAGGGAGGAGAAATTGGAAGCGGAAAACACGTCAGGGCTGTTATTGATCCGAGCAGACTAGAGGCAGCTGCAGTGAAGAGAATGGGTGGGAAGGTGGATGATGTGAAGGGGGAGTTGTGAGGAAACTGCGCTGGTCGAAAGGTCGAAAGGGACATGTAAAGTTCTCCCCCGCTGAGATCCTGTCATTTCTGGTAGTAAATAAGCAATCACCTGGCATGGCAGTGGATATGTGGAGGAGTAGGTGACGAGGATCAGGAGGAGGCGAAGAATGAGGTTTGGCGTGGTTCGGTATTCGGTATATGAGTGCGTAATGCTTGTGCTTCGGAATAAACTCAGGAGAGCCGGCCATATTGCAGACATGGGTGGTTATCTTTCCATTTCCTGGGCTTCAATCACTGTTGAGTAATGGAGTATATCAGAGAATCGCAAGAAAGAGTGAATCCAACGACATATTCCTTGCCTTGTGCCTGATCAAGCTCCGTAATGCGTCGCCCAGGTGAGCAGTAATCAGCGAATGTGGACAGGGTATATTCAGGGGTTAGAGTGGCTGTGTCCTCTCCCATAAAATGAGTTCTCCCTCCGGTATCACCGACCATCTCATCCATCTGCTCCTCTGTCTCTTTCCCTCTCTCTCTACTTCTATCTTTTCTCCACCTCGTCCCTTCAGCCGTTCTGATGCTCTCAAAAATGCCGAAGTCTCCATTATCAACTCATCTCAGCAGAACGGAATTGATCAGGCTCTGCGATTCGTACTTCTTTTATAAGGATGCCGTCGATTTCGACTCCAGCGCGCTAAAAGGCGACGGTTTTGAAACTATACTTGTGTTCGTTAAGAATTTACTAAAACATGTCAAATGCCAAGAAGAGATCATTGCAACTCAGTCTCAAGAGACACCAGCCAAATGATCAAAGTTAAAATTGCCAGGAGAAGAGAAGTGAAGAACCTCGGGAAATTCGTCAAGCAACGCCGCCGGAGAGCGGTCGAGAGTTACGAGACTTGATTGTCTCTCAGTCCAAGGAAATTTACAAGCTGAAGGAGCCGATGAGGAAGCAGAACATCGCCATAAGCATAGTCGAAAGTAAAGTGAACATACTCTCTCGGATTCAGTTCGTCCAGACCTCTCTGCTATACGCACTCCGCCGTCGTACTCGTGTGACAAACGCAGAGCTCATGATTTCAAGTACAGCTTCGAGTTCGACTCTGCAACCCAGCAGCAGTTCGAGCACCGCTCGCGAGATGTCTCTGAAGCGCATGAAGCCCATAACCCCACCGGCAGCAAAAGATCAGCGAAAAAAAGCCGAGCGAGGAACCGCGAATTGTCTGATACAGGTGTTGGTGGGGATGCCCTTGCAATTCCCAGGAAATATGCACCTAACTAGAAGTAGATTCATTGATGGTGGCCTCGAATGACGCGCCGTCACTGCCGGAGCAAAAGAGACGTAGGGTCAAACAGCCTAAGGATCTCGTCGACGACGGGGGCCTGCGGACATCAGTAGTGGGAGCCTCGACATGCTCTACCGGGCCCAAGAGAACTACCCATGCATAATACCGACCATTATAGATCAGGATAGCGATGATGATCTCAGCACAGAAGTGGCCCCTGTACAGAGGCTGGCAGCCTTCGTTCAAGTCCCCGTTCCGATCCTCAAACCCACAACGACGACATAACCGACAGATTACTGCTATGAAGCTGCTACCCACATTGTAGGAGAGGATATAGGCAAGGAATGGAGGAAAACGCATGTGAATGAATTCATTGATGCTGGTAAGCTGCTCTTTATACTTCTCCTGCACGAGTAAGCTGATTCGGCATTAGACACAACTGAGAGCTCTGGGCAATCAAAACGTTATAGACGTACGAGACCTCCAGCTATTAATGACCCACAAAAGAGCCATCATTCACCGGAACGCCTGAATCAGCAAAGTCTTCTCTGACAGACTTCTATCAGCTGACAAGTAGAGCCCCAAAACCGCAGGCTGATCTCCAGTGAGCATGCTGATGTATAAGTTACAGGATTGTCAGAGGGAACGCTTGGAAGAGCCATCACAGATACGAGTGCAAGCCCTCGCCAACCACGAATTGCTCCTCCTACCGCGCGCTCTTCGGCGACTTCTGTGTCGAAGAGCAAATGACTCTCTAAGTACTCGGCTATGGGATGCCATACAGAAGCTGGACCCTCATTCGGACGACTACCGGGAGCTAGCAACAAATAGGAGGAGATTGTTTCATCGAGTAAGAAAGTAAAGGAATTACTGGGTTTACCTGGTGGCGAGAAGAGCATTTGAAGCTTGCATTACCGAGTAGGTATCTTACAATGTAACGGAGGTGCCCTTAATAATACGAAACAGATCCTGTTGAGTTGTATGGCTTAGGATTGTTGAAATTTGAAACTATCAGTATAGCCCTAGACCCTTTAGGGTCCCTAATGAACCACTCTTGCGACGATACGTGTCCGGTCGTTAAAGCCGATATGCCCAGGTCAAGAGATCTTCATCTCGTACACGGACAACACGATAGATTAGACGGGAGGAACTACTTGTTACAATCCAGATGGCTTTTTACCTACACATGTACGTTCCAATCACATCTCGATCCTCTGCTAGCATCGCTGACTTACTAGCTGATTTGATAGGCGCAAAAATTGCCTTAGATCGCCGTCAACTTGGAGACCGCATAACGCGCGAATTAAGTCGCAGTTGTCACGCATCGCCGACTCCATAGATACGTTCCGCAAATCCGAAGAAGGCAAAGCTACCATCTCCAAAATTTTGCGGCTCGATAACTTAGGAGGAGGTGTGGCCGGCACATATTCGACCATTGCCACACCTATGATTCAACCTCACTCATAGTTTATTTGGCTGATAGGAACTGGATTGAAGCGCTCTACTACATCTTACTCGTTTGCCTGTCAGCGATCCGATTCTCTTCACCAGCCGGCCGCACCCTGTCCCTGTAGGTCGGTTGTACATGATACTTTACATGTCTCATAGGTGACCGAGTAGGAAAAGCGTGATAGACTAGGAGCCACAACACGTGTGGCGGGCTTGTAGCTTCCGGTAATTTATAAGCACTGCTTACAAAGCTTGATAGAGGACATTTCGAAGAGTCATGGGGACGATAGCATGTTCGGTAAGGCTGCTCGAGACAGGTGTGCCGAGCAGACCGCTCTGCTGAGTGAGAACGGCCAAACACGGTTATATCTAGAACCCCTGATTATATAAGTATTCCTGACACACCCTCTAATATATAGTTGCATACTTCTGCTCACACTTTGTCGTTGAACAGCTCTAAGCTATACAATCATCATTCATAGCTCCAAGTCATGCCATTTGCGCCTTCAACTTGCTCCCATTACTTCCAATCCTACTGTCAAGAACAGAACACCAAACAGCCAACGCAACGTCCATTTCGAAAAGGGAAGTTCAGCTCGGAACAAACCAACTTAACAGCAGCTTTGAAAGGAGAATCCAGCGCCATCTTATGTGCTGTATCCGTGGTCTGGAGCTCGATTTAGGGAGGAGTAATGACACCAACAGAAACAACGTTGCCGCTGGTAGTCATCCTGCCACCACTCGTAAGCATCAACTTGTCCTTGCCATCAACAGTGATGATTTCCAAGCAGCGAGAATACGCCTGATCTTGGCCGACGCTAATCTGCGACCAGTTTGTTTCTCCAGCAACGTTGACATAGAGATTGGCGTTCTCGGCTCCGTTCATATAGATCTTCCCGTCATGGTAAACATGATATGGACTACCGCCCGCCACCGCGCCACTGGCATATAGATGAGTTGCAGTATCCGAGGCATCATTGAAGGTTAGTGGCGATGTCGACCATCGGTAATACGCATTGCAGCCATCGGCACAGAGCTCATAGCTTAGGAAGTATAAGGCAATGCTGGAGAGATACGATACAATGGCCATTCCGGGACGATTCGCGTACGTAGGGTCGGCGACTGCATTGACGGCAGCGCTCCATGTCCGCAGATTTGTGGTGGTTTGGTATGAGAGCTTCTGGGCATGTGCAGGATCGCGCTGGTCGGAGTAAAAACAGATGAGCTCCGAGCCGTAGAGGAAAAAGAAGGGTTCCCAGATGGCAGCATCGCCGTTGGTGATAAGTTCAGGACCAGTCCCATATGCAATGTGGCTAACGAATGTCCAGGCCATGCCACCATCGGTAGAGGCGTATACGTCAATGTACGCTTCGCTCAGGTTAGAGGGAGCAGAAACGCCAGCACAGAGGACCGTTCCAGCTGCGTAGCCGCCGAAGGCTTCCGGCAGGACGTACAGGTTTGGCTGGTATCGCATTCCCCAGCCGTTCACCTGATCAAGAATTTGAGAGTATTCGGCCCAGGTTTCGCCGCCATCTGTGGAGCGGTAGATTGGGAAAGGTGTCTCCTCCACAGGAGGGTAGTCTTCCCAGGTCACAAGAAGGGAACCATCCATCAATTGGGCTGAACGCCCATATAATGTCTGCCAGCTTGTGTAGTCAGAAGGTGGCGTAAACACAACCACATTGGTGAGGTCCCTTGCCTCAAGGGGCGATCGGGGAACTGAACTGAAGTGGTGAAGGTTGTCTTTGCTCTTGGTTGGAGAGGCTGCGATGGGGCTGGCCAGCAGAGAAAAGAAGAGTGCTGAAAGCACTCGCTGGAACCTCATAGTGCTTAGAATGAGAGAAGAGAAGTTGAGCAAGTAAACAAAGATCAAGAGTATGCGAAAGTGACGTGACCGTGGATTTGTCTTATGAAGAGATGAGAATTTGGAAACAGGGCTTGCTTTGAGAGATAGAAGGTAGGAAAACTCGTTGTCTTATAGGAGAAGAGTTATTAGCTAGAAAGCAGATATTGCTTTGAAAGGTTAAAGGAGGGAAAAGCTGCAAAGAATCTGCTTCGTATTGCCGAAAAAATTTACTCTGAAGTTCAATCTGGGAATATCATAGGTGGAGAATATCCAAACTTCCAGATTGCTTAGCATTATTATCAATCCACACTCCACGCCCCGCATTTCCTCAGCAGATTCGGAAGATAGATGATGTCTTGAAACCTTGAAACGGATATATGGAAATGTATAGAAATGTGGAGGCTTACGAGGCTTATCTTCCCCAGGTTGTCTCACGATATGCTTGGCTAACAACCCTTTGTGGTTCTTGGTCTCGCAGCCACCTCATTTTTTAGATTTTTGTGGCGCGATAGTGGAATAGTCTCAAATAACCCTCCTGATCACGCGCTCATTTCCGTTGTAGTTGTTACCGACTTTAAAGGAGATTGCGAAGTTTCATCCTTTTTATTGGAGCGCATTCGTATTCCCGTACCCTGTACAGCCTCTGGCCGCAAATGCGGGAATGGAGGACTGTAAGTGGCCCAACTTCCGCATAGTGCAATAAGTCAGGGGCGTTCGCTAAATCATCGAACGACCCCGCAAATGCGGGACTGGCGGACAGTAAGTGGTCCAATTCCCGCACAGTGCAGTATGGTTATCAAAGCCGCTCGCTAGGAAATAGCCTGCAAAATTAGGGATTTTCTTGCATATTCTTTGCGGACCGTGATGCCTGGCTGATGAAGATGGCAGACGAATCTCGAAATGGTCGATACCGACCTTGCTTAAAGGCCACTCTTCTTCCTCCCTTATAGGAGAAAAGTTCATCCACTCACGGCATCATTTCTATCATCACCCGAAAATAATCCTGACACCGTTCAAGATGGCGACCGCCGACGAGACCGACGTCTTTGACACTGAGGTCAATTACGCTGTGATGGGACTTCAAGTCCCAGTTGTAACGTGATAGAAGCGCCGCAGACTGCGAAAGTTGTATCTGATGATGCCTATTCTCATGCTGTGCGCCACGATCAACGGGTACGATGGTAGTCTCTTAAATGGACTTCAAACCATGAGTCCTTCCAACAGTTAGAGATGCTCGACTTCGTACAGCTTCCAGACGCTTACCTTTCAGACTGTGAGCTTGATGGCCGTTTTGGCCTGTGGCATGGACGCCTCGGTATAAGCGTTCAACCTCCTCTCGATATGCCATCTTCAGTGGCCCAAAATACCTACATCACAGCAGACTATTCGAGAGCGAGCACGTGATATCCGAGTGCGGGGTAGTCTGTTGATGAGTAGCACCACCATAGTGTTCCTCTCTTCATTCATATGGAAACCCAAATAGATGGAATATCCTTCGACAGTGCTTGCGAATCAATTCTCTCCAAGAATGCCGAAGTATCTATTACAGCCTTTCGTCACTATTTAACAATCGACGAGGAGCTGCAAATTCGTCAGCAATTCCACAACACATTCCACAACACATCAGTTGTGGTGGTGGGATCCCTGTTCCCTTCGAATTATCATGTACCTCGTACTTGATCGGGAAAGGGGGCTATGGGCTGTGCCTCAAACCTCAAACCCCAAACCCCATACCCCAGCCCAGTGCCAAAGTCGCGCTACGGACACGGAACCCGCGCAGCGAGCACCAGCGAACCGAGGTTTTTTGATGCGTGCACCGTAGCAGCCAACCAACACAACATGAACTGAGGAAAGCTCTTGATTGTGTGTCATGTTAGGTTGTGCTTCAATCCACATGCCCGCTACCGCAAGGCTTATTCCGAAGAACCCCTTTGTTCAGTAGTGGCTCAGTGGCCCGGCCGATAATCTCTCATCTATTTGATGCCACCTTCTTCCTAGTTCCGACTCTCTCTGATCGAATTAGCCCCCAGAATGTCTGGTATCACGACCGCCGTCGTAGGTACTGCCACCATCCTCGTCGATCCAGAATACGTGAATCCAAACAACTTTGCAAACTGTACTGTTGACACATGTTCCGTCATCTTGTCCTTCTACAATTACCGCATCGACCTGGCAGCGAATGCCGCCTTCTTAGCCATCCATTCGTTTTGGTTCCTGGGTTTTCTCACTATCTGGATCCGCACAAAACGAGGGCTTTTCTTCTCAACTTCGATGCTACCTGGGCTCGCGTGTGAGATTATAGGCTATGCAGGTCGTGTCATATCGTACGAAAACCAGTGGAATCAAGATGGGTTCCTCATGCAAATTATTTGTATTACCCTCGGACCGACCTTCTTCTCTGCAAGCATCTACGTCTGCCTCGCCTACGTTATAACAGTCTATGGGGCGAAAAACTCGAGACTTCCCCCAATATGGTTCACGAGAATCGTGAGTCCTGATTTCTCGGTGCACTTCTGAATGTGCCTGCCAACATCTTGGCAGCCAGAACTGACCATTGTACCTCGACTAGTTCATTCCCTGCGATTCCATTGCGATGATACTCCAGGGTGCCGGCGGCGGTGTCTCATCCGCTGCACTAGTAAACAACTCAGGAGTGAAAATAGAATCGATTCAGCTAGGTGCCAAGGTCATAACCGCGGGGCTGGCCTTCCAAGTCATTACCTTATTCACTTATATGGCGTTATGCGCAGACTTTGCCCTCCGGGTCTTGGGCCGTAGACGCCGCCTCGGAGACGTCGTTGCGCTGACGCAAGAGTCCCAGATGGTGCAGCTCCGTGGTTCGTGGCGATTCAAAGGCTTCTTAGGCGCGCTGACGTTGGCCACCGTCCTCGTTTTCTGGCGGTCTTGTTACCGCGTTGCTGAGTTGAACCAGGGATGGACGGGACCACTCACCTACAATCAGAACCTGTTCATCGGGTTTGAGGGTGTCTTGATGGCAATTGCAATTTCGGCGCTGGGGATCTTCCATCCGGCGTTGTGTATGGGCGATGTGATGGGTAGGATCAAGAGTGATACAGAGAGAGAAAGTTAGGACCAGAGCTCGGGAGTGAGGATCATACCAGTACTGGCGTGTCTGCGACCAGCCGGGAGGCTGAATGAAAGACCGAAGAGGTTGTTCCGTCTACTGGGTCTGAGATTCATGGACAAGACGGCATAGCTATGTTACCCATTGTTGATTGGTGTTGGATAGTGGCGTCTCGGAACCTAACTTGGGCGGGGGGAAGGGCGATAAAAGACAGAAATGGCTTTCATTCTGTATTAATAGATTTTTTCAATCGCCATTTATAGTACATTGGATCAATCAACCGATCGCTGGCCTCCGCGACCTGCATTTCCTGAAATCTGCTGTTTGATAGCCTCCAGATCTGTGAAAGAGGTCACATACTTAACATAAGTTCAACATTTTACTTCACTTGGGCATCTTACACCGGGATCTGAAATTTAAACTACGAAGGCGCGCGGCATTGAAAACCGTCAATTTTACCGAGCCGAGTACTTCAAAAGCGAGAATTTTTACTAAGCAACGCCACCCCACCAATACCCCCTCACTCACGAACAAGTTTTGCTTTGCCTCTGCAACGATAACGCTCGTAGACTCGGGTCCAGAGACCCGCGTCGGCGGCTCTCTGAAGCCTTTGAGCCTCTGTAGCGCTCTTCTTCTTCTTCTTGCCCTTTGCCGGTGTAGAATCACAAGTAACTTCCTTGTAAATAAACTCCATGCTGAAGGTTATCTTCCGCCCCTTGCTGAACAAGTCACCAAGACCTTCCAGGTGCTCGTCGACCAGCTGCCAATCGATGTCCAGCTTCTTGCATCGTTTCGTTAGGCCGCGCTGACAGCTCCGCTCGATGGATATCTCGATGATCGTTTCTTCGTACGTATAACTATCTCCTGGAAACTTATCATCGTCGTTTAGAAGGGTTTCAAGTCGTGCCTGGAAGTTAACTTTCCAAAAATCGCTCGGAGCCAGGACGAGATCGGGATCTGTGTCTGAACAAACATGCCTAGCTCTAATATTCTCACGTTGGGAGATCTTCCACCGAAAGTCATAGTGGATGCACACGGGGTTATTCTTGTCATATTGCTTGTCACTTTTCCAACCACTGAGTCGGAGATGTATGTTCGCCACTTGGCTGATCGGCTCGTTCGGCTGCTGGGCTGGCTTGGCTGGCTCTGGGGCTGCTAGAAGTCGGAACCTCGGGGGTTCTATAATTTAAAGAATAATCGCTGTCTAGCCGGTCAAGGGTGGTGTTTTCCATGGTAGCATGCCTTCCGAATTGACAAATATCGAGGCAAGAGGGCAAGTTCGTTGCCCACGCAGAGAGGACACGTGGCCCCTCAGAGTTTCTACGGTTTTCTACGGGCTTCCATGGGAGTCCCTCTGTTTGCTAATTATGTGACATGGCCAAAACCACAAAATAATATCTCTAAACATCTTAATCGGAATGCCAATGAGCACAAGATGTATAGTGCAATTGATGTGCCATTCATCGGATGGGGGATGGCTAGTTATTACTGGCTTCGCTAACGCAACGCTATTCACCGCTATCATATGTACTGCTGTGCATGATTCAGTTGCTATTGGCCTGTAAGGCCCCTAACTGCCTAAAGAAAAGAGCATCCTGAGAACGAATGCGGCGATGGTTTTATATAAGAGTTTTTTTTTCCACCGTACTCCCCCTAACAGTGTTGTCGTACTGTTGACTTTGGGTATTTCTCTCCTCAGATATTACCGTAAATCAATCGAATCAGGGAACAATTCAGTCCCGGAGCCAATAGCGAGCACAACTTTGATAAACGAGGACTAAGCGCGGTTCATTTGGTGAGGACGATGCTAAGAGTGTGGTTATTGACGTCGAAGGCGACGCTAAAATCCAACGACACTGTCAACTCGCCACTTCGTCAGCGTCAACCGTATCGAGCCCAGAGTCATTTCAGCAAAAAGGAACTGCCGCTATTGAGGCTGTCTAATGCTTCTGAATCGAGCAGCTTGTTCGCGGCTCGTTTCAAGTCCCCAGCGCAGGCTTTACTTCCGAGACTTCACTTTCTGTCCGATGGAGGCGGCACAGAGTGTACTCAAAACTTGCAATAGATCCATGTACCACATCTCCTCTCGATGTGCTGTTCCCTCTATTTGACTTCGCCTCCCTTTTGCATCGGAAATCGCCACCCCCTTTCGTAAAAGTGACTGGATGCACGTGACAATAACTCGAGAATAGGAAGGAATAGTCTGCTGAGTGGTTCATGTGGGCAAGTGCTTTCCGCTTCAGAATCGGGGTGAATCTGCCTTCGGCTTTGGGCTAGCAGGTTGGCAGCCTCACCTGGTGACGTGGATATACAGATCGCAAACTTCTTCGTGCCACGAGCGACTGAACGGCAATATTGTTACCCTTTGTATGCCTGCGCATTCCTCTTATATACTCCAGCTACTTAATGTTAAGTGTTTTTGCCCGTTGAAGAAGGCATACGGTCAGCAAATCGAAGATATAATACAAGCTTATATTACTCATATTATTAAGAACGACTTCTTCCCTGCCTTCCATGCTACGTTTTTATCTACAATGACGGAAAATAATATTTAAGGAGGGTTCCGAGGTGCTGGAATTCTTCCATTCGACCCTAAGAGGGTAATTTCTACACTTGATCTTAAGTTAAAGACGCTAACGCCTTTAAACTCCCGCCTTAACACGGCTCAACCTTAGGTTTCCTAGAGACCTAATAACCTAACTAAAGCCTCATCACAGTCTACATTTATTAAGAATCGAATTGCCCGTCATTAGAATAGCTCTCCAACCTCGATCTATAAAGCTGTTGACCATTTTACAAAGGGTGCATCAAAAATAATGCACTAGTTAGCATTATTGAAAGCAGAGAACCAGACTCTTCGACAAGCAAATGAAGTACTAAGTAAGCGCTAGAGGGCTAAAAAAAACACGTCTACGGCAAGGAGGGTCACTTAGTCAACAGGAAGGCCAGGATTTACTAGACGAGAGGGACATTGCACAGTAGGTAAAACAAGAAACGTAGACAAGTAGTAGTCGGAAGCTAAGGAAAGAAACACGTGCGCGACGCTGTGGTAACTGTGGAGAGACTAAGCATAATGCGCGCACCTATGAGACTATAGAAGAGTTATCTAAGGAAGAGGATTTTAGTTAGTTTTAATTAATCTTAGGCGTTGTAGTGGAATTATTATAATATTTGTTGGGGCTACCCGTTTGAGTGTTGGTTTCGCTTGTCTGTTGGTTTCGTTATACATGTACGTTATATATATTTTTTTCTTTTAATTTATAACTTTTATTATTTTTAAATTATTATAATTAAAAGAACTTTATATTAATAATTGTATATTAAATAATCTTTTATAAAGATTATTTTAAGTTAAAAAAAGAAAAAAAAGAAAAAATAATTATAAAAATGCTTTGAATAATAAATATAAAAACTTTTTTACTTTATATTGATTGATTGATATATCTTACACCGATCCGGCCGTAGGGCCACGCGGGCATTAGCTATTTACGCCTAAGGGAAACCTCTTCAGACAAAAACCCTTAGACTCAATCTATCGTTCTCTCTCTGTAAGTCGGCGCACCGCCAGCGTTCC